>DWLO01004146.1:0-10249 GCA_018245335.1 Dalla quadristriga | reverse complement strand
CTCTCTAAAGAAGGGCTTGTTAAATATAAGACTTGTTGCATTATATTGTCGGCATTTTACAAGATTTCAAAGATATTAAGATAATTCAACTTGGTATTGGAAGCGGAACTTTGGGCAACAGCAGTACCAAAATGAGTATGAAGCTAGATCTATTGAATTGAATATAATTCATTATGATTGTCTGATTCATTTACGATACGTCAAAAGAAAACGTGAAGAGTTAAGATATCAAAAAATGCAATACTAGACATTCTGCACTATCAATAATTCAATACCAAAATAAAATATGGCTGTACAAATAGGTTTTAATGCCCGTATGGAGAGCAACCATCTTTTCTTGTATACTATTTAACCCTAATGTTGTAAGAACTAAGATGTGTTGAATCAGTGGACACAGACTTCATCATGTTAATTAAGTTGCAGTTTTAGTAAAAGTGAAATTATTTATTAGCTTTTTATTTATAAGATATGGCAAGATTAAAACAAGGCGCGATTACGTGCTTTATAAAACAAAACAAAAAACGATTACGATGATATGACTTAACAAAACCCTACAGAATCTTGTTCTTGTTTGCCGAATACGTTTACAAATATTACAAGCTATTAAAGCCGACATCATTAGCGTGAAAGAAGGACCCGCATTCCAAAATAAAAAAAAAAAACAATCTGCCATCATTACCATCACTGTTACTGTCATATCGATAGATTGGTTTGGAATTGGATCCATGAGTTAACACGGTCATCAATAACGATTTAATGATTTAATGACGATAAATGACTATCTTGACATAATAATATTATAGCACTTCTACGTTAAAAGTACTAACGGTTAGCTTGTTAAAACAAGTAGATAGTTGCAATGATTTAATAAATAAATAAATAAATATAATAATAATAAATAATATCAGTAGGCTTATGTCATGTTTACCAGATGTTACCCATGAAGAAGCGCAAGCAGAGCACTTGGCAGATTACATAATATTTTTTGCGTACCAAGCAATTGGTTGGATCATTCATCTTAGTGTGAAAGTGCGGCAGATCGGTTCACATCGAATTTGTGTTCAATGTGTCTCTTTTTTATATTTTATTTTATGTTCTCGATGAAACCGACCCAATTATGTGTTTAGTTACCACTTCGCTTGTTCCTTTATATCTGAAACAAAACTCAAACACCATGACTATGGCTAGTCCGACTGGACTAGTGACCTAATGTGAAAGCCTCAAACTTATATACACTGTTTCATTTATCAACTGAAACAAAAAATTATGGACTGTTCAAACTGTGTGGTATTTGTTATTGAGTTAACTTTATCGACACGGAAATAGACGCAAGATCGGAACTTCCTCATGATTCGTCATGTCTCGACGTGCCCTCGTGGCCTGTTCTCACGAAGCCTGAGACATTCTCCCACCACCATTGTTCTAATCCAACCCGTGCATCACCACTACTAGACGATGTAATTGCTTAAAAAACTATGTTTTTTCGCTAGTAAACACTCGTGTCGTTAAGGCGATTAATTGTAGTTTTTGTTCTTGAAGTTGGTAGAACTCGTTAGCGTTTTTTAGAAGAACAGCTTTGAAGTGTTATCTTTCTCCACAGGACGCAGCGCCCTTAACTGTAGACGTTCAATGAGACGTTTAGTTTCTGAATTATATATGTAAGAAAATTCAAAGTATTTATGTTTTGAATTTGGACTATTTATCTGAGGTAAATAATTTGCATATGTAGTACTAGTCAATAATATTTATTAGACACGCATAAGGGTTAGAGGGTCAAATTCTACTGATGAATTATTTTGTTTCGATACGGCCATGGGAATAATGATAAATTTGCGTAATCATAATCATAAATAATATATTTCTGTACCTAAACACTACCGGTTATTTTTATTGAAACTTGTCCCTTCGTTTCCCAAATCTAGTGGTATATATAGGATCAATCATTAAAGTGGGCGTGGATGTCAGAATCCTAAATTCCGAGGAATAATAATAAATAATAATACGTTAAATAGGATATGTAATAGCGTATGTTTCAAATACGGGATTAATTTGGAACTTCATGTATTATAGATAACAAAAAATTACCAGATTCGATTACCAGCTGGGGAATTAAATATTTATAAAGAATATTATATTTGCTGGGTAAATTCTCTTTATGTAAACGCTGCTCCTATTTCTACAGATTATCCAGTGTGGCTGTTCCACTCCTGTTTTTATGTATTTATCAATTTCTGTCTGTTTCTTTAGCAATACTTAGGTTACCCGTTTTCTAACACGTTTATTTGTGAGAAATCTACCATCCTAATTACATTGCCCATTGGAAGTAGGTACCCACGTGTTATCGACGTTGATGACAAGGCAAGCAAGTTCAAATCGATTAATGGCTTTTTAATGTCAATATGAAATCCATTTTCATTACTTTACTTTATTATCTGTTCATTTTAGAAATTATGTTACCTTTTACTTTTATTTTCAATTTGTATTAATGAGGTAAATTGAGTAGGCTGTTGATCCGTTAGGTAATTATCTTAATGTACTGGTCCTTAACTTACTAAAATTATAAATGCAAAAGTATGATTGATTGGTTGTCCTTATTTTACGCATCAACGGAGCAACGGACCGTTGTTATATCTTTCTTACAGAGATAGTTTATAGGCGGGAATCTGTGATGTACTTAGTGACTTTTAAAAAGAAAAACATAATGGGGTGAAATTATGCAAAAACTAATTTTATGCGGGTGGATCAATGGCTAAATCTAAGTAGTAAAATCTGATATCATGGAATTGATAAGATTTTAAGATAACTTTAACTTACAATGAAATGTATTCCGTCGTCTATAGACTCGTGCATCGACAGAGGAATCGCTGTTCGGTCTTTTCCCTAACTGAGATATCTGCGCCATTATGAAGAAACCCATGTCACAGTCCATCGGAAACGCCTCAGAATGTAGAGGTTTGTAAATGTTCGCTGTAGCAACTGATCTGGGCATTCTGGGGCGTAATTTTTTACGCTGCCGCACCATGAAGTATCTTGCACCATACTCTAGCCATCGTAAACCATCATTATTCCATTTAAAATTTCAATATGCTACCGTCAACTCAGCGCAACGCGTATTGCAATTAACGAATTCCGATTGCAGATTAGCTTTGACACCGCTTTTGTTTCGCCGACCTGCGCGATAGTGTTGCGAGCCACCGGATTGCCTCATGCGGGCGAGCATTGTTCGCGTGAAGCAATCATGCGAGGTTACAAAAAAATTATTAACTTATTGGTGGGTGACATAGCGAGAAAATGTGGTTAAACAAAATCCTATCTGAGTTTTTCGTTGACGATGATCTCAGATATCATTGTTGACAATAATATTACGGACATTTGAGACATATTTAAATTTTAATATACCAAATTTTTTACGGAAAAAAGCCATTCTTTGTTTTCGCAGCCCTTTTTCTGTATCAAAAACTAGGTAGGTATACGAATTCAAAGTGGTAAATGTGCGTAATTATATTGTCTATATAGCATATTTTTCAAAAGTCTACCTAGACTTTTGCAAAAATTATTATTGAAAATCTTAGAATGTGCGGGCGAGAGAGCTTCAAATGTTTATAAAAAAAGGAGAAAGCGAGCATACGGCGGTCAGAGGTGGCCGCTACCACCCATGCAAAACTGTGATCAAACTTAAAGAGGACTGGAAGAGAAAGAATTTTTAGTCTACGATAGTCATGTTAGTATTAATAAGTAATGATCCAGTTAATAGGTAATACGGGGAATGTTGGCCGCACTCGGATAGAATATGACCGTGTCAGCATATTAATCTTGTGTAGCATTTCATTATTTAACGTTGAAATAATGTTGGACTTCATTAGAATCCGTTACAAATACGAATTAGGCCGCAAAGAATTTAATTGACCATTGTCACACTGTGAAAATGTTCTGAATTAACCCGCTTACGATTTTACGTTGGGAATGGTTGTATTTTGAAATATGATTCTCTCACGCTTTTAAATTAACATTGCTAGGCAAATGTGTTAAGTTTCCACATCGAACGGACCGGTCGCAGAGATATACCTATCTCGAATCTTGCGTTCACAGACGCTTTACGAAACGCCAATTGAGTGTTCTAAATAAAAATAATAAAAAGTGAATTTCTAAATCCAATCAACCGTCAAAGTTGGATTATGGTTTTACCAAGCAAATTCGAGTTTTCAACATTTGATGAACAAAAGTGTTTGCGAAATGAAAACTTTATTAATTCAAATCAATTCAGATTCCAAAGCTCCCGAAAAATTGCGTTAGGGTAAATTGATTTGATATAATTGGTTGGAAAATAGAAAAAAATATACATCAAAGTATTTTAATGAAACTAGAAACAAAATTATAATGGTACAACAAAGTAAGCCTGATGTTTGACGGAGATGTGACAATTCGAAGTCCCGGCTACCACCTGTCCCGTTCAAACATGACACTTCCTAAAATATCAGGTGGTAACGCAGGTGGATTGAGGTTAATGATTACTTTCCGTTATAAAGGATATGAGGACGGTCCGCATAGGGATGGTTTTATTGTCATAGCCCTTCTGAATACATTCCGTACAGCTTTTGTTATCCATAAACAAAATGTTGTGTGCCATATAGCGGTCCAAATATTAACGGTGAACAATTCTTCGATAACGTAATGTGAGCCAGCGATGAAAGCGGTTTCAATAAAATAATAAATTTGATTATTAACTGTTGGTTGATAAATATTATTCTATTAGCTTAACGTGATTACTATAATGTGATTTCTGGCTGTACAATTTTACGTTACACAATCGACATTCAACTGTGTTGTTGTTAAATGTTGTGATGTGTATAAAGTTGGCTTGCCCGGTGCCGCTGTGATGGAATGTTTCCGATAACGTTTGGTTTGAATTTTTTGCTCAGTTACTGTGCTTTAGGTGTGATAATTAAGTTACTTCCTAACGATTTGTATTGAAGTTTGAGTGTGAGCAATTAAATCGTACGTCTTGCTTCCGACAAATACTTCCCTGTGAGGTGTTTTTTTTATCGCGAATACAGAATACAAGCTCAGAAACGGCTGAACGGATTTTCAGGGATTTGGAGGGTACACTAACTTACCGAATAGGCTGTTTTATCTCAATATATCAAACGGTTTTGTACTTAAAGCTCTTAGCGTAACTGTCCCATTGCGTAGCGTAAGTGTAAGGGTCCATTTGTAACATCTTTTCACACTGCCAACATTTATATATGCCTACATTAGATTTTGAACTTTGAACCAGTGAACTTTGTTTGTCATGCAAATAATCTGAATGCTTAAAATTTTCAGAATTTTGTAATTTCAAGCAGACGAAGTCGCGAGCACTTGCTAGTTTGAAATAATATACGGTTTTAAATCTATGAAATTCCACAGTCTTCAAGATGTTGATATTATGACACATTTGCTATAAACTTTTATCTGTTGTTATGTCATTGCTCGGTGAACAAAGCAGTAATTTCGAGCGCCATTCGGTATGTAGATTGTTTCACAAAACGCGATCCTAATGGAAAGTTGATTGACAATGTTCCGGGCAATCAATGGCTGTAGTTAGTAGGCAGTAATTGTAAAATGATCTGTGAGAACAGTCCGTCTACTGCCGAATATTCACTTTCACTACGTACACACGTAGGCTCGAGCCGAGATGTATTTCGAAGAAAGTGAGGGGCATAACTTTTTCTTTACTCAATCTGTTTGAACACTTGTATAAGTAAGCTAATATGCCTCCGCACTCAACAATATTACCCGTTTAAGTGAATCCAATAAAGAGCTCAATTGGATCGGTTACCTGGAAAAAGAAAAGGGAGGCTTAGATATTATTGAATTTAGACTTAATTCGATCCTCATTCGTTTATTGTTACGAGCCGGTTGTGGGTTTGCGACAGGAAATGCCTGACCCAGTTCATCCATGCTGTGCTGAAACCGACAGCAATATGTTTTCCAAATACCCAGTCGACGTCAGCCAGCAGATTCATTGTACGTCTGGGAGCGGATGGGCATTTGTTCGAATATTACCTGAGATATGTGCGCTCGTTGAACGTAATATAGTGGTCACAGCTCGAGCGTGAAGTTCTAGGTTGGTAGTGGTTCCTGGTGTGAATGATCTCGCGTTAACGCATACATTATGCGTCGCTTCGCCAATCAAGCAAACATCGTGCTCGCGGCGCCGAGGCCTGCTCGCGTCGTGTAACGGAATGCTTTTGCGCCAGATTGGCGAGCATAAAATGGCGGAAATCGACTCCCAACGATTCCCCTTTAAGGTGTGTCTGAGCGGATTACTTACCGAGAATAATTAAACATGGTTTTACGTAAAATATATTTAAAATGCTTAAAATCTTATGATTAAGTAGTACTGTTACAGTTAATAAATATGGTAATTCTATTGGAATTATTAGGATTTGTACTCTTACCTACGAGTACTATTAGGCAGCTTAGGCTGACCAAACAATATGACTATGGTCTTTAATAAGGATTTTTATCGACAAGAATAGATAAAATCTCTCTAGAGTTGGTGATTCGATTCTAAGGCGTTTCTACCTTACATTCCATCCCGCTAATACCTTCTCCTTCTTTAGATTTACGAACTATGATTAGAATTTTATTTCGGTACGAGTCCATCATGTCAGTTCAACGGTCGGTATATCAGTGGAGGGTAAAATAAAGGCATATTAAACCGCGACGGGGCTCTCGGTGTTTGCGGATCGTTTGTTTGCTGTGCGTTGGAAAGTGTACGTGCCAGCGCGACGCTGTCCTGGCAAACCGTCCACGTACGAGCTACGTGACGACCACCTAAAATGGAACTATGCCTTCTCATTGTCAGTGTCACTCGATCGCTGAACGTAGTACAGTTACCGCCTTTTTCTACCTCCCCTCTATATGGCCTCGAACGCGCGTTCCATATTCATATTTCATTTAGCAGCGAGAGAGTTAGCGCGAGTCACGGCTGAAAGGAAATGGAAGTGTGTCTAAAGGGTCTGTTGCATGTTGGACTTTGTGTGGCATGTAAGGGTATCTCGTCCTTAATCTTCTCAGGATAACACGGTCAACTTTCTAAAGTTGTTTGAAACCGATCCTTTCTTATTTGTGGGAAAACCAATCTTAGGATTAAATTGAAAATATGTTGCATGATCCTGACAATTATGAAACTGACCACAGTTCTTTTGAAAATAAAATTACGTTGGGCGTTGATCAACAAGTTTTGGCTTCACAAATCTCTCAAAAAATTATGATTACATTGAACTGATGTTTCAAGAACCAAGAACTCATAAAAGGTCTTTAAATGACTAACACAATTATTTAAAATTTACTTACGACTTCAGAAAGCTTATTTTTGAAATGTTTGACCTTGGATTCGAACGTCAAAATTACACTTAAGTGCCTAATTAATAGCTGCTGCAGATATTATTTCTGATAGCTGCTCCGCTGCAGAAACTTGAAATGTGCAATTCACAAAGTGTCATTATTAACTCGATTTCTGTTGTCTAACAGAAATTAACGCAGACCAGTTGAACCATTGGTAGTGTTGTGTGACTTGTGCGGTAAGGCTATCGTTGAAGCAATTAAGTTGGAGAAAGTATCGGCCTTTTGGCGAGTTTCCGCGCCTAGACAAGGCATACGTGTTAGGCTTAAAGGTCTTTGTCGGTCAGTGGGCCGCTTGCTTCTTTCAAGCCAAAGGTTACTACTAAGTATACAATTGTATTATCTTCCCTTTTTTGACGCATCGAAGACACTCATTAAGTCAAATTAAATAAATAGGTACTTACTGCAAAATACTGAATAGATTAAATAAATTATTAAAGGGTGGCATTTACGCTATGAAATCCAATTTAAGGGTTTTGCCAATACTTCTTCACCTGCAGCCTGTGGGAGACTCCAGTACAACAACGCATTCAGGGTGCTTTTCGGGCTACCGCGTTACTGGAGCGCGTGAGCCATGTTTACGGAGAGACGTAGATGAGGGCCATGGCTATCATACGTAAGAGGTACGCTTCAATGTTGGAGAGGCTGCGATCCAGCTCGAACTTACGAACCGCTAGGACTCGTTGGTGCTTCGCTACTGGATTCGGCTACACACCGTCTGGTGACGAATGGTCTTGTCCAGACGGTGGTGGACTTTAATATTGATACGTATTAATGCTAGCCCTAGCTTGTAAGATCTTTGTGCTTTTAACTAAATACCTAATAACAACTATTATCTAATTTTATATTTGTATGTGGACTGAATAACAATGTACCTATTACTATTATTATTAGGTCAAATCTGATGACTGTACGATGACTACATCTTTTGATATCTTTAAACCGGATGTTTGTTGCGTCAACGTAACATAAATTTCTCAACGAATAAGGATTTTATAACGAAATAAAACAGATTTTAAGGTAATGTATATTTATAAATTTTTAATGTGTAATTTTTTTGGGGTTTCGATGAGCGTGCCGTTTGTACGTGACTTTGACTTCGTCTATGCTAAAATATTTTAATATTCAGCCATAGCAACAACTTCGTATAGTTACACTGCAATCGTATTCCGTAAAATTTTCATCAAAAGCTGAACGGATAAATAAATTCCATAGTTGGAGCACATAATATAAAATGTTATTGGTATTTTACACTAGTTCCAATGTTATGTTGTGAAAGAAGGCCCAGTCTCGAACGACTTGCGAGAAAGAAAAAAAATCTCGTTAGAAAATAGGAAGTCAACACTCGGAAACTGGTTGTGTGGACTTACTCGTAGTAAAAGTATGCTTAATGGGAAATTTGTAAATATTTGTACGTTTGATGTACTCGTATTAGTGACACTAATACAATAAATTTAAAACGAAGTAAGAGACTACATTTGACTTTGAAACAGGTATTGTATCGAAAAGCATATTGAATGCTGTCAAATCACCTCTTTTAGTAAGATATTTTGTCGAGTCACGCTCAGCACGACCCAAAAAGTAAAAGTTCTTAAATAGAAGATGTAAAGACATAAACGAAAGTGATTATACTCAAGACAATAATAAAACGAACGAAGATAAGTCTTGCCATATTAAACGCTTCCAAGTGGATGCCCGAGATCCGTACAAAAACCCAAATTCGCATTCGCGTACGAAACGAATTTTGCGGTCAGTTTGGGACATAATGTATCGTCGACGAATTTTACTTTTTATTTAATTTCGTTTTTTTTGTTCCGTATTCCTTCCATCGTTCGTTGTCAGAATATTGCCTGAGGAAACTCTATACTTACGCTTAAGTTGTGTCAGCATTTTCAAAGAGGATATAAATCTTAGTCACTTCTTTTACACGTATCTAAGATCGTTCGTAGATTAATCACCCCGTCGACGTAGTATCAATGGGCTTCTAATAAGCAATCAGTCATATATCGTATTAGTCAGATACATTAGGGATAGCAAATGACGTCAGAGGGGTGTTTATGTTGCCGACCGCGGCTTCCTCGATACTTGTACTTCCTCATGTGTACAAGGATACTCCAAATAGGTAGCGTATGGTACGCAGGCATCGTCGACACTTCCTTTGCGCGGCATGTGGCAGGTGGGGATATTATTATTAGTACCACTTTCCGTTCATTGAACCGACACCGTTAGTTGGTTTACGCATTTAGCTCTCGCCGTTGCCGTGCGACATGACACAAATAACAATTGGATACTTCTCTAATAAATAGCATGGTGTTAACGGTGTATTAACCCTATTGTAACGCCGCACCCAATTCCAAGGTAGCCTACAAACTTGACAAATCCAGACCCACTTTAGGTTGTTTACTGTAGCCGAGTTATCGACAAAGTTGCAAATGCTGAACTAAGCGGAGTGTAAATTACTTTGCTTCAATAGTAAACTCCATTTCAACTGCGAGTACAATAGCTTTAAATGTCACCTAGTTTTAAATAATGGATGGGCTTGTTCCTTCTTTGTATGATTCAGAAACATGTGGAAGAAAGTAGTCACTTAATAGACCGTACATAAACTGCGAGTATAGACTATATTTATCAAGAGACTATTTTTTTTAGTAAGTTTTGTACAATTTTTTTTCTTTATGTGTTTGAGATAGCAAACGAGCATGCAGCTCCACCTATCCGCTGTCGCCCATGACATCTGCGACAAACGTCGAATAGAACCGTAAAAGGAGCTGGAGGTGTTAATAGGAATGTTAGTTGGTCAGTATTCGTTAGTATACGGACTATGGGAGAAAGGACTATTAGTGACTGTAAGTCCAGTTAG
>DWLO01004145.1:0-10249 GCA_018245335.1 Dalla quadristriga | reverse complement strand
TATAATAAATTGTCATATTCAGAGTCCGAGCCCATTTGTTTTCTTGATGCTGCAACACTGATAAGTGTCATTGTTTATAGTACTAGATACTTGCCTCACAATAATAATAATAATATAATTTAAGCTTTATTTTTGTTGAAGTATTATTAGAATCAAATAAAATTGTCTTAATTTCTTTATTGGATACTGTGTGTCGCGGCGACAAAAATGAGTCTAGCTCAGCATTGTGCTGTGGAGAAGATACCGACAGCGTCGGTATTCAGCTAGAATCCTAACATCGCCTACATTACAACGATATTATCAAGCCTACTTAGAAACGTAGGCTGGTAGATTCCAATCAATCATGCTTAAACTCAAAACTCCTGAGAAAGGTTGTGAAAGGCGTATGAAGTCTGCCTATCTGTACTTGGTCAGCATGGTGGACTATGGCCTAACCCTTCTCACCCTGACAGGAGACCTGTGCTCAGTAGTGGACCGGCGATGAGTTTTGATGATGATGAGTATGATGTACAGGTATGGACACGTGCCCATGTTGTTTGAACTAAAGTAACAAATCTTACAAGAAAATCATCTACAAGTAAATAAACAAAAGGGTACCTTTCATACCCTTTGGTACTGTACGTACAGATCCCTAAAAAGCAAACTGACTAGCGCTGCGCTTATGTCCCAATGAAAATTTACAGTCATGTAAGCACGCGGTAATCGCTGTCAAAATTGCAGCCATCAAAAGTTAATCTCGGACCGGATTTATGGCGCGAAATGACCGAGGATTGAATGTAGCGCCTACAACAAAGGTAATCGCAGTAGGTACATCGTAGCGACCTCTAGCCGCCGCGGGCAACGAACGCGCGACTTTGATGTAGGACGTCCGACGCAAGAGGCCTACTCACACCACCGGTGCGTGGCTGCGTGCACCCAGGGGGGGAGGTAGGGTAGTGTATAGGCATCGTTATATGTCAGTATTATTATTGAACCGCTGTGTTTTTATGTAAACAGTATGCAACGTACAAACTTATCTTGAAAATGGAGCGCACTAAAACCAGCGGCTGAGCTGATTTCGAACCACAAAAGTGGATTTTTGTTTAAGTTTTCCTGTATGCTATTACAGTATTGATGAAAATAAATAAAGCATGTATTTTATATTTCTATTTCTGTCTTGAGTGGTCACTGCCGCCCATGAACACATGAAGCCATCCTCGGATAGAACTGTTATTGTAAGCAACTTCAGTTAGTTTTACTAACTTCGTTATTTTAGTATATAGTCAGCATAAATAACTACATTGATTCGGGGTTTAATATATATCTGTTCCTCTATGGAAGTAATTCATCCAATATGCAGTGAATAGTCATATCATCATACAGACTTGAGTACGGGATACCTCTCAGAATAAAAAGAGCTCAGAATATTTTAGTAGTTCATTACTGTTGCCAGTATAATGGATTTTGTATTTATTTGTACAACATTTTTGGAATATTTCAAATTTATTAATGAATAATTTTGTAGGTGTTTAATCTGCGCAGGCTGAATTGGTAAAGTTACCAAGTTTTGGGTACAGTACAACTCAGAATTTAATCATGAAGCAATCAATTACAAAAGACAAAGATAATTAAGACCGAAAAGCTTCCGAATTGTCTATCATGATAAAAAGTAAGATAAAAGCCAAAGTTAGCTAAAGTTAAGCTTATGTAGTGAATGTTATTAGCTCCTTTCGGCTCATAAAATTCAATTTTTTTTATTATATAATGAGGTGATTGATTACACTTGAGAAACATCACAACAGAATTGATAGATACATTGATAGATAACATGCAATTTGTCACTGATATAGGTATGTATTATTTTTATAAAGCTGATGACTAAAACCTATCACCTATCGTGACATAATTTAGGGACAGGGATTCAGTCCGTTTTTAGATCAGTGGCGAGTTGCATGTTATCTATTAATGTACTTATTTGCTCATTTTCTCAAGTGTATCATATAGTAAAAAGATATCAATTTTTTAATTGAGTTAGATGGCTTTGTGATGAGATAAATAAATTACTTATTATTATGTAACTCTTTATTGAACACCATATTTTTTTTTACAATGGAATATACAAAACTAATAGTTACTAATAGCGGACATGGTGAGGAGTGAAAGAATACAGCTATGAAACAAGGTAGGGTGCACATTAAAATTGAATTACTTACTTACACTACAGCAGATAACACACCGTGCTACTGAACACAGTGGTCAGTTGGAAAACGATAATAAACCCCGATGTCGTGCCTACCATTGGGGAGTACCACGCAGTTAGCATTGGAAATCGACGAATTGATATTCTGTTTGTACGTGCATACGGAAGATTGCTGATTGGAATTGTCTAAATTTTGAATGAGGTAAATCAAATCTGCAATCGAATTTTATTAGTATGCATCTTACCGTCTTACTTATAAAAAATCGTTACTCATTTTTTTATTTAACAAACAAATTGTTTTGGACATTAAATACGTACTCCCTAATTTTTTTTTTATGAACACGTCATAGTATGTGAAAAAAATGTGTACTATCGCAACACCGAATGAAAGACCAAATGAATTAGTAAAAGTGTCACTTTAATAATCTGTACGTCAAGTGTCAATGTCAACAGTCAACTGAAACTTTTTTTTCGACAGTGAACAAACATTTGACAGCATGTCATCCTGTGAAGTCAGCTGTTACATCGCCTCCAATTTAGTTACATTGAACTAAAGAAAGTGTTTAATATGACAGCTATTTACGCAATGCCTAAAGTTAACATTTATAAGTAAAAAGATTTCTTAATTAATCAGTAATTCATTACTTAAATTTAATTAACTTTTATAAGTTAGAGTGTATACGTGTGTGTGTGTGTGTATATGTGAAATATTCTTATTTTCATATACCTCTTAACCCAAATTAATGATGGAGCAAATTATGAGAAAAATTACGAATTAAAAATGTGAGAGTTTGCGAGCTTGAGGTTAAAAACGTGAGAGCCGTATTTATGCTTTCCTTGTAACTACGGTACCTATGAAAAAATAAATTCAAAATAAATTGTAATTAAGTTTTTGTAGCTATTAATTATTACTTCCCAAAGAAATAAAAAAACATTTCTACGGATGTAGAACAAAATACATAATGTGTGTAACATAAAATATACTCCTTCTTACATAATACTGCAGTCTATGGCAGTCGCCGAACAGCATGAACTGCAGTTGTTGATCATTTGCAGACGCGTGTGTTAGAGCCCTAAGGGGGGGCTTTTTTTAAAGTAACAGCATATGGCGCAATGAATAACTTACGGATTTACTTGTTGCCATCGGGAATAGTTTAGCGTGAGGCTTACCCGGTTTGTTGGACAAGTTAGTTAGTTCCAACCTAACTGTATATAAGCGCCCAGTGAACAATGCTCGGCCCGCCGAGACTGATCCCCCTAAAGCTTTGAAATAGCCCCAATGGAGAACCAAAGTTACTGTCGGAGTTTCCTTTAAGCTTAAATGCATTTCTGTTTCAACATTATTGTCATCAGTTTTTATCTCTATACAACCAATCTGTGTACATCGGTGAATTCAAAAATCGAACCTATTTTGGTGAGCGCGCATTGTGAATGTCATTTCATTAGGGCCATAATATAATCTATGGTTCTAACATCATTGTATATTAGACCTTGTTTTTTTTCATTTTATAAGAATTTTTACAATCAGGTTTATTGTTTCTTTTTTAATAAAATTAGTTGGCATTTTTAAAGTAGGTAACAAAAAGTGAACATCGTAAGAAAATGTGCATACCTCAGAATTCTCCATAATCTTCTCAAATGCGTGTAAAGTATACCAACCCGCATTTGGCATTCGTGGTGTATTACAGCCTAAGCCCTTCTGATTCTAAAGAACGGCTCAATAGTGGATGAGCTGACGAATACTGTTAAAAAGGTATTTTGTAAGCACTAAAGGCAGTCTAGTCTTTAATACATCCATAGTCCCTAAAACTATTTTATGGTATAAAATATTTACTGTTTAAATCCTTGTGATCCTTACTTAATATTATAAAATATGAAAGTGTGATTGTTAGTTTGTTGGTTTGTGCAACAGAGTGACGGCTAGAGGTGACTTTTTGCATAGATAGTTTACGTGCCGGAGATTGACCCACTTTTATCCCGGAAAAATGCACTATTCCTGTGGTGTACATAAGGGGATTATATGCGGGCGGAGCCTCGTAAATAATAAAAAATACGCCGAACAAAAGAAAAAGTTCGAACAACTAAGCCTGATTAAAATAGACTTGTTTTAGGCCTTTGTTTCCTTTTTAATCCTAGCTTTCAAAGCGACACCCAATCGATAGCTATTCGTTTATCGTGACTCAGGTGTAGCTAGTTCTTTGAAATACACAAATTGACTTTCGCGTCGAATGGAGAATGCTATTTGTAAGTAATTGAAAACTTTACAACACTCGGGTTTTGTTCATCAGCCAATGCTCGGGCGGCAAAGAAAAGAGTGAAAGAAAAAACCGCGAATTGCATATGGGTTGACTCATCCCTTACTGGTGCTGCCAGATATTGCCAGTGTTGCCATATAAAATAAATATATTTTAATGATCTTTGTTTTGTTTATGTTGAAGAATATATATATATTTTTAGCGTGCATCCGTAGTGATATCATAATGCACAGCAAACGATTATTCGGCAATTTATCATTATATCAAACTTACTTAGGTACATACAAAACAATACGTAAAAACGGCCGGGTGGAATGATGAGCAGTGTGTGGATATAAATGTTGGAGTTTATCTTGTAGTTATTATTAGGATAATTATGTATTGCCCCATTGTTGCGTCTTCTAATAAAGGCCACAGTATACCACGCTGGCCAAATTATACGGGCGAGTCTCGTGAGTCGTCTTCCCACGGCGCCGTGCCGCGCGATTTTTATATCTCCAATATATTATACAAATGTTTCCTTCCAGATAGAGGGTCGCTTGTTTTAATAAAATAAAGATCGCGCAGCAGACGGTCCCTCGAGTCAGGTTTTCAATAAATCAATAAAATTGCGGAATCACCGAACGGGGTCGCCAAAACAGTAATAGCTTTATAACTGTAGCGAAATTGTGGGGGTCTGTCTACAACACAGTTTCCAGTTTTAATCAGCGTTCGACATATACTAAAAGTTTAGTGCTTTTACTAATTATTGTAGGTTTTTGGGAATGATCAGTCAGACGGTCAAAAATAGGTGGTGGATGCCGAAGCGGCATACTAATCCTATGTAACTTCGAAAATTCAGCGGTGCGTGCCTGAGACACGAACCGACCTTTTAATAACTGATCTCTCATGCTCATGCTTATATATTCCTATCTTCTATCTTCTATAAATAATGTAATGCTCGTTTGTTTTATTAGAATAGAAAAGAGATCACGCAGATGATAGTCCCTCGTGTCAAGTGGAGGCGATCACCCGGCTCACCTTTTCAATAAAATGGCGGAATCGCTCTCCAATATTCATCGCTTTATAACCCAAGCGACACAGCGTGGGATCCGTCTACAAATCGGCACTTGGTAGGATTTTTTAGTTTTAATTAACTTTAGAAATATTAATTCGGACATTTATAGGTAAGACAAGATTATTGAAGAGTGAAGTAGGTATCGTATCTGAGTACGCTGTTGAATACTCGAGAGTTTTGTTTAATTTTTAGTGTTTATTCGCACAGATCCCTCCAGAGATGGCTTAAGTTGAGGTGCCTCGCAGGTGCCCAGGCTCAATGTTATCCTATTTTTTCACGCTCTTCTAGCTCGCCATCCAGTTATATGACTCTGTAAAGTTTTCTTTAGCCCTTAATTTTTTTTTTTTCATAAGAACACTGCTGTCTCTTATTACATCCTTAACAACAAAACATTAAATAGATGCGATAAATATTGAAGAATGAAGGAAAATAGTTCCCCATTGTCACAATTCGCTCTGAAATAAATTTATTTCAATGTTTAAATTAAATCGAGGAAATGGTTAAACTGAACTCCCAATAATGAGCGTTATGGGTTAAATTTAACATGAGGAGTTAAATTACAAGAAAATATGCATATAATAATATGACCAAAAAAAACGCATAACAACAAATTTGTTATTCTCTTTTTTATCCTATAGGAATAGGAACCGGGCATGCAGTCCCATCATCCACGGCTGCCCAAGGGCATATGTGACAAACTTCGAATATAATTGTGTAAGGGTCTGTTTATCCGTTAGTTTGTCATTTTATTCTATTCTATTCTTTTCATCCCTGAGGACTGAAGTCTGGTGTAAGTGTAACCGGCATCGACCTTTCCGACTTAAACACAATTTAATGATTGAAAAACAATTTATTCTTCAAAATGGGTGTGCTAGGTAGACCGTATTCCGTTCTACCATCTGGATCGTATTTTACAAATATCTGGACTGGTCCCGTCCTTATCAAAGCCAGTCGTGACATTAATAAACTCCGAAAGATACGTATCACAGACACCCTTGTTCTGCGAATATTTCGTTGACGAGGCTAACTAGAGGTCGGCAACGGACTTCGCAGCTTTTATTGGAGCTACACTATTGCTACGCCATCATAAAAAAGAAAAACAAGGTCTACATGAATGTGGACTGCCGTTCGTATATTTATTTTTGGTTTCGTCTTTTTACGGAACCTTTCGGGTTGACGTGAAATTAACATTAGGTGTGTTTTTGTAAAGCTATTGAAAAACCAGTAGGTACTTAGTGCTTTTTGCAAATATTTCGATGATGGGGCTGAATAGGGGCCGGCAACGGACTTCATACTCGTATCTTTTATTGGAGCTACGCTATTGCTACGACATAATAAAAAAGAAACTCAACGTAAATTAAATTAAATAATGAAACATCTGATATAATATTATGTAGCACACAACTGCCACAACGTCTTACCATCGCCAAGGGTTAACTGGTGAAGCATGTCATTGGACATTAAGACCGCCCTTTGTAATCCCTAGTTGTAAGGTTTACACGGTGTAATGTTATGCAATAAAGTGAGAAATAAAAATAAATAAATAATACATAATAATTATGAACTTGAATATTAATATGTATTACAGATATTGTCCTACTCGTAACATAAATCAATACTAGGTAAGCGCCACTATGTGAATAGTTACTACACAAGCGTTCTTCAATATTTGATTTAGGACATCATGCCAAACAATTATTATCTTTCCTTATCACGTCCACCTGGGCTACCATAAATAACGAAGCGCCACGTGTCGCAGGCGGAGCTTAACCCTCGTTCGGCGAATATTCCGTTGACGAGGCTAAGTAGCAGTCGTGACGGCACCCGTAACCTTTGTTGAAGAATAAATTCGCTAAGTAATGAAAACCGGAGATTTCGTGTTGTTAATTAAACGCAGGGAAGGCACACAATGGCAGGGCAAATCCTCACGAATTTCTCAGTAGATTTAGACAGCGTCAGTCGCTGTCTTCGTAATTAAAGGTGGACCGAATTATTGAGCCAGGTTTGCTTTTAATTAACTAATAATTTTCATTATATTTTACTCCAACTTCTTAAAGAAAATCCGGCCAAGGAGGTCGCTAAAACGGGTTATATGAAATGTTCATCAATTGTTAAGTTAGTAATTATACGTAACTCAAATCATTAGTTACACATTACACAACCCAGAAAAATATCGTTGTGGAAAATACAGTAAAAGTTACAAAGAGAGCTTTGCAGTCTTAAAAGGTTTTATGTGTTAGATACGTTATTTATGAAACAACGGTAAAAGCATATAAGTTCAGGTTTAGAAAAGAATAAACTTGAGTGTTAGATTCTTGTAGTTCCCACTCTACTTTCCACAAATACAGTCTTTGAAACTCAAAAAGAGTTAAGTTCGTGCCTTAATTCGTTTAAGTTTTAAAAATTTTAATTTAAGGTAAATATTCATTTAGAACTTTAGGTTTTACAAGTTAGTTAAGAAAGAGAAACATGAGACCGGCAGTCCACAATTTTGTAGATATTTTTTTTTTTTTTCGAATTTACAATTGCTTTTGACCCTACTGGCCTGGACAGCGTTACCGAATGGTAATAATAAATATCTTATCTTGTTATGCTCCGAAATTTTATTTATTTTTTTACTTAAAACTTCTCCTAGGTGTTTCCTATAATTGTGTTTTTTTCTCTCTTTATAATGTTATTGTTATTAGTGGAAACCTCGCTGATTTCTGCTCTATACCAAAAGCTTATGTTTTTATGTCTATTATGTAATTGGTTGTTTCCAAAAAAAAATTTATCTTAACATGTTTTTTATTAAATTAAATACTTAGGTAATGCGGCCAGGTTTTTTATTACATCTTACCAATATAATATGACATTGGAGGATCTGTCTGTAATATTTAAATTAAAGTCAATAGTCAAATGGAATACGCTATAAAACCGAAACACAAACAAACGTTTTTAGAATTTTTGTCTGTCTGTCTGCGTTTAATGCCCCAATTGGGCTCCGAAACAGCAAAACGGATATTGATGAAAGTTTCAGGGATTGTAGAATATACACTTATTTACCGTATCGGCTTGTTTTAGCTCAATATCATAAATGGTTTTTTAGTTATAGTTCTTAGCGTCTGTACCCCACGGGTCCTATTTACTTTCACACGTTAAAAATAATTGTATTTCGAAATTTAACGCAGATTCTGTCGCGAGTCAATACTGAAGTTCTAATAATTGACGTTCTAAATTTAATCGACAGTAGAAGGAAATCGTTGGAAATTCATTACCACCCTCTATATTAGCATTCCATATAGCGTAATTACAGAGCAAATTATCTAACCGAATTCTATTAGGCGTTGTGGTTTATTGTTATACCGTTGCCCGTACTGTAAGCCCGGGCACACAAACTATGCCGCAGATTCGCTAGCTCACTGATTAGACGATCAATCTTGTTAGTGATGTTACTTGCGTAATACTGTGGTTATTATGTCTCTATCAGAGTTACCCATTGGTTCGAAGAGCACGTTGAGACTTCTGACAGTCGAATGGGTCGAATAAAAGTCAGACAGAGAGTCTAGGTTTAGTGGTATGTGTTCATAGTCAACACTGCAGCAGGAGCGACGCAAAATGTTAGAAATGGGCCTGTTTTACGACGTGGTGTGCAATTAGTGAATTTTGCAACAGTAAAACATTTTTCATTGTTATTCACATATCTACCACATCGGGAGGTACTATTGAGCACGCCCAATGAAATAACTGTTCTTTTTATTCTTTCTTAATTATTGCTGGTGGTTATAAAATTTAAACATTTATAAATTAAAATAATGAGCTTTGTATAATTTTCATTCAATTGTTGAAAATCAATGATTTCGCGGCTGAAATGTGTGTGGCGGTTGCACCGCTCCGGGAAAACCGTATATAGGTTATACCACCTTTGATTGTCCTTGTTGGAGGCCCAAGGTACCTATCAACTTCAGATTGCCCCACCTGCTACAATTCGTATTCAAGCAGCGAACATAGTACTAACCTTTGAAAGTATGCACTTTCGAGTTGGACATAATGTGCCAGAGCTGGGGGTCTCCTGCCGACGGTGCCAACACCAGATGCTGTCCCGATGGTGCAAGCTGGAGCAGCCTGGCTCCAGCGCCCGGCGTCGAGCCCCCTACTGACACCACTCGGACCGTTGATGCTATAGGGGGTTGCAACCTAGACGGAGAAGATAATAATTAGTTACTTACAAAATAAAAGATATAATAATATTAGTACCTACATAAATAATTAAGCTGATTGCCAGTTTAGTTTTCATTTTCAACTTATATAGTATCCGTCCATTTTGTTCAGATAAAAAATAGCGTATGCAACGTTCCGGCATATAACCCTTTGTGCAAAAAATCAAATCAATCCGTTGCTCCATTGTCGCGTTAAAGACGGACAAACCAACAAACACACTTTCGCATATAATATTATGTGTTTAGTAAATAGTGATTAAAGCTTTACCTACATTTAATATCCAAAAAATTCAAAGAAATAAAGATAATTACTTTTCCAGTAATTCAAGTTAAAGTTTGATTTACAAGTTCTAACGTCATCGTTTGTCAGGAAACTAGTGCCACACTGAAAATCAGCGCTGTATTCCTTCGTAGCTGAGGCTGAACCCTTCGGGAATTATGCTGTAGAACTGGTATCTAATGTACACTAATAAACACAGTCATACACACGTACTTACATTAACAATATTTTAACGAGCAAAGATACTTCTATAACGGTAATAACAACGCTTTTCAATAA
>DWLO01004144.1:0-10249 GCA_018245335.1 Dalla quadristriga | reverse complement strand
CACTTAGTGCTATCAAACTAAGATATTTAGTCTTTTGACTACAACTTGCCTTAACTGATAACAACATTTGTTAATTAAATAAATAGATTAGTATCTAGTTAAACGTAGTTTAAAACATAAAGATGGTTTCAAAATTATATAAGTAGCAGATATCTCTTGCTTAACAGATGTCTATTTAACTAAACGATTGGATCGTATCTTCAATAACCCAATGATGAGTATGAAAATATCGCATTTCCTACGCCATGCCCTTATCGCTTGATAAACTGTAGGTGTCAAAGCATTACGGCTGCATTTCCGGACGCTCCAGCGTTATAAGGTCGTATCTGCAATTCTGCATACAAACGCTGGGAGCTTTCCCATACCGGGCACTTCGTGACCGCTCGCCTTGTTAACGCGATGACCCGAGCCAAGATTATGCACTTACATCCGTTTGAATGATGACTGCTTAATTGAGGCCATGTGAAACCTGTGCTTACCGTATACAAAGCGCGAGATTTTGCAATGTCCGGTATATTTTTCAAAAATGAGCGATCACTTTTCCTGAAGCGGGTATTTCACGCAAATTTGCTACGCATTGATCCTGACCGATAAACACTGACCGACTCTAAAAGTGGTGATCCAATCTTCGCATGTTTTTTTATTACAGTTGCTCCTAATTGAGCCACGAGTGCTTAAACTACAAACAGTAATCAGTTACAAACCTAATGCTGCTGAATTCAAATATTTGCATAGCTACAATCAGACATAAAGAGCTGATTAAATTCATTCATCAATCAAACATAATCAGTTATGGTTGTAATAACCCTTTCTAAATCTAAGTAAGGACCAAGAGCCTAGAGCCAAATACTGTCCGGCTATAAAGATAACGAAATTAGCATTGAATATTTATTGTATGTGCTTAATGTCACAACACAGAAGCTTAAATGTAGTTAATTATAAAATTATGATAAATGTATGTCTGTTTATCGTAATAGAACTATTTTATAGTTATCAAGTTTTTAGTGAACATCAGTATCAATCGATTTTAAAGCGTGATTAAATTTTAATACATATTACTGGTATAAAAAGTAATTGAACCACCACTGAATTAGAGACTACAATATTAAATGAATCTCTTTAATCACAAAAACATTTAGCCTTAACCGCGATTTTAGTTAAACAGTGTTTACTTAGACGTCAAACGCCTAGTAAAAGTTTGTTATGACAAAAGGTTGCATGAGACATGGGTTACATTTTTTAAATTTACTCAATTATATCTTGAAAAGCCAAATGGAGCCGAGTGCTTGGCCTAGCGTATCACACAAGGCACACTTGAGTAAACCACAGAGCGGGGCTAACTGTAAACGCAGAGGCGAACAGTACAATAAATTTGACGGCGCGGCCGCAGCCGAGATCGCTTTCTTCCGATTGCCAGATAACCGAGGAGTGACCCGCGTGCGAGCCAAACGTGGCCCATTGTCTTGACGGTTCAAACGTCAGGTGAGACTCACGGAACGATTAGAACGGTACGATTACAAATATCACGATACTAAATTTGTTTCATCGACTTTTCAATTGAATTCCTATTTTCAAATAGGGAAGCGTTTTGTATAAAATGACACGTTCTTCATGATTTATCTACGCGAGCGACGGGTTAGCGCATTATTTGCCAAGGGTAAAAATATTTCAAATTAATAAGTTCTATCCTTTTTTTATAGCATGTTTCAAATAGGTATTAAATTTTAAAGAAATCTACAGTTTTTTTCTTTTCAAAAACGAATTTCAATAAAATGGAGTGTCCTTGTCATTGATATTAAAAATAAATTAATGTATTTATTTTATTTAAACGACTTTTAAATACCAACTGTGTTTCATAATAAATTGCATTATATTTGTATTTCACATTTAATTTGAAATTAAACAAGTTATATAATTGTAACTGGCTAAAAAGCTGGGAATATGTGACGACGTCTATCTATTATTGGGTTAAGGGCACAGACCTTTAGCAGCGATGGAGGCCATAATAATGGATTTATTTCATCTATTTCAATTGAGCTTACTGTTTCGAATAAGGCTCTGGTTTGAATAAAGATGTATCCCTGTCATTATTTGTTTATTGTTTTATGGTACAGTAATTTGAAGTAAGAATTCTTGTAGTTTTAATATTGAAAAAAATTTCTTTACTCTCATTTACTCACGTTCCACGCACACGACGTATAATAATTCACTTTATGAGTAGGTATGTTTTTTCAGTTATGTTTAAAAAGCATAGTTTTCAAAGTTTTACTTTGATTTCATCATGATGCACAAACACAAACTTTGCAAACGTCATAAAGTACGTCGATAACATACTTACTTATATTCAAATTCAAGTATTTGCATGCCAAAATATAATTTGTAAAACAAAAATCATAAATGTACATCTGACACATCTACGCATTATCAGCTCTATGCAGAGACTATTAAAAGTGCGCGACTTATTTCACACCACTGTTAATTGGCCCATCAACGCCATAACCCATATTACGGTACGGTAGACTTGTTTCGATTACCATCGCACTCGAAGCAGATTCATAGGTCAGGGATCTCAATTATTGTAGCTTATCCAAATCGCAATAAAAGTCGCAGATGCAGAAGCTAACGCAGACGCAGTCAAAATCTTATCTAGTAAAAAACATTTGTATTATTACTATTTTGTCCTCAACTGAATATTCACATGTGTGGAGCTACTCATGTGTCGACAATTGATGTCTCTTTCGGTCAATAGATGGCGTTCAGAAAATTTGAAAACAGTAATTACTCTTACTACTATTTTATATTTAGATTTAATAGGGCCGATATTCTCAAAGAAGAAACCTTTATTATCTGAAGTTTGTAAATAATAAGACGGAAATACGTCGCTGCCAATACACTCGCACAAGTTTCACTTAAGAATAACTATCCTATTTATCAAGACCTGTGTTAAACCTATTTATGTCTATCTTAAACAATGCCTGGCAGTTAAAATTAATCTTTTCAATATCTACTTCAAACTCAAACAAAGATTATGTTACGGAACTGACTGAATTTTGAACGGACTACGGTACCCTAAGACTAAAAGGTTAAACGTATTTGCACCGTCCGGTCTCTCACGCTGTCTAGCGGTTTTTTTCCTCAAAAGGTGGCAACCAACCCTTTTGATCCGAAAATCATCAATACACTTGACAATAGTGTCCACAAAGGATTCCTTGACCAGAATTTGACACATGTGTGAGAAAAGTTTTTGCAAATCTCATTTTTTTTCGCCCATACGCATTTTCACTTCCTGTTTCTAAATTCTATTCGTTTCTTTGTTCTATATTTCAAACTATTTTCGCAAAATATTTCTTTGTATTAATTCTTACTATCTTCTGTTTATACAATCTGATTTTATAAATTGTTCTTTTACACGCTTAATGATTGATTTTCTGATACTTCCGGTACAGATGTAAGTCATTAATAGACCTCAGGGTTGGCTCAGGGTAATAAACGTGAAATGGAGATTGCATTCAAACTGATAAAAAATAATTTTGTTATGCTTCTTCGATTAGTCATTCAATTTGTTGAGTTATAAAATTTTATATTATACTTGCTGATGCCTTCGACTTCGTCAGGTTGAAATACGTTTTATAAGGAACCACCTATGACCATTTTATAAGGAACACTGTTTGAGTGCGTTTAACAAGGAGAGACCAGGCTGTAACTTTACTTCTACTCATCCGATCGTGATGTGACATATTATTATAGCAGATTCTAAGTTGACAAATATGTTAACGAATAGAGGAAACGCCGTAAGAATTCGTTCAGTAGGTTTTCTGTGATGCCTTAATAAATAAAAAAGTCCAAATAATACCAAAAAACTAAAAATAATGTGGGATTCAGATCTACGTCACGCCCTATTCGAGGTCTTATTCGAGGTTTGTCACAGATAACATGAGCGGCAGTGGATGGGTGGAGCTGCAAACTCGTTTGCTATCTTATACCCATACAAAAAAAAAACAAGAGAAATTTTCAGAATAATAATATGTTCAATGTACAAACCCAACAATATAATGTAGAGATTTGAACACGGTGCAAATTGGGCTTATGAGTGAGTGGGTTACTTACTCATTCATAAAGCTTAGCGTCCATACACGTACGACGGATCTGCCCTCAACGGTACGATGAGCGTAATTGGTTATTGCGATATTCGGCGGATTACGAATGAATTTTAGTTGAGCGGTGTGGTGTCTTGTCACAAAGGAGAGCTTCGATGATGAAAATAAAAACGTCAAACATCATTGAAAATAAATAAATGATGTGGTGAATACCATCACTTGTTTGCTTTAAGAAAGCATGTCGTACTATCATTCTTGAGTTTGAAAACATAAAAAATCGCTCACCCAAATCCACTTACACACTGTCTTGTCTGTTATCGTCCCACTTAATGGCAGTTTACCCTAATATATCATACACTCAATTGACACAAGTACACATTTTTATTCGAATTGATATCGACGATACATTTCAAATTACAGTTTAAAAATGATACCTATTAATTAGTCCCATTTTGCGTATATTGTTAAGAGGTTGACCTCATTCCACACAATTTACACCGAACGTTGGCAGTCTACAACAGCAGTATAGTACATAATTTAAATTATGCTTATAATAACTTAAAATACATCCAATACTTGAAGCCGCGAAAGAAGGAACCGCAAACGCGTCAATCAACTCCCGCGCATGGGCGCATCACGCGTCGCCATTGTCCGACCTTAGGCTCCTTATAGACGGCAATACTATCCAGAAATTTTAATATTATTAACTATGTCCTATTTTTAATAAATTTACAAACTCACTCGTTTTAGTCCAGTGTTATTAAGTTATTATTATCTTATGTAAATAACTGCACATACCACATAAAACATATCCGTAAACGGCGTTGTAGTTGGCAGGAAGATAAAGTTTTCAAGGATAAGAACGTCATTGTTATACCTACTTGTGCTGCTGTAGTTTTTATTTTTCCTTTCATATTCTATATCTATCTTAACGTTAACATCGCGCAGGCTCGTCGCGTCCAAATCGAACAGTGTGTACACGCCCTTATTATGAGCGATCTGATCTTAATACAAGCGGTCCGGTCTATAATTACCGGACCGCAGCCACCTGTTGCGTTTTCACACGCTCAGGTAGATTCTGAATCGGACAACGTTATGTAACTGTATCCTTTTTTGTTCTACCATCGATTGTTTGACGTGCAATTTGAGGAAATGATCGTTTTGAATTTTTAAACAATCAAGTGCGGATGAGAATGAATTTGTTTTTGTAGATAAAAAGTTTTCACAATTTATGGTTGAAGTATTTTGGGCTTAGTCTTTTGGATTGATTGACTTGTTTTGATTAGTGTTCTTGTAAAGTTCTGCAAAAGCAAATCTAGCATAGGTATAAACCTTTATTGTTTGCCTTTATTGGGGTAAAGCAATCAACTGGTCATAGATCAGTCAATACCTGTGTCCAGAAGTATCATTTAGTATCTACTCCTCAATCTAATTTATGTTCCTTCTATATTTAAATTCCTTCAAAAATCAAGTCAAAGCCTTACCTTAAACTTTAACCTTAAAATATTTCCTGAATTTCCCCCTTTCTGGTTTTCATTCTTCTCTTGAGGTTTTCTCGATATCTTTTTCTTAGCTTCTGATTAAATTTAATTGAGAACTACCTTTTAATTTTCGTGCATCCTTCCTTTATAAAGTTATTTTCTTTCTCTCCGCACACAAGGTTGTTTGGAAGAAAATCGCTGTTTAACGATTACACCGCCTTTTGTACATTCTTAGTTTTTTACTATGTTTTCTTTTCCTCTTGGCGTTAATACCGCGCTACAAAATAAAACTTAAGTTAAAACTAGAGTTAAATTAAAACTGAGCTACGGAGTCGTCTTTAAAAACGTCTTAAAATCTTATCTACGCAAATTTTTATCACTTTTATGTTTTAAATATACCACGTATACCAACATTACAATATTTTTCTCCAGCGTTCACCGCCTGTTACAACACCACACGCAATTTGCGCCAACGTAACGAAAATCGAATTACGATATTGTTTATCGCATCCCCCATTATTTGCGTCAGCTACCAGATGTACACTCGACGTCAATCTCCTGTGTTTGTTTACCTAGAAACAGCAAACATTCTGAACGTAGGGGTCACTGCGAACATTTTGGTCGCTAAACTTGATTGTCATAATTGTGTTAACTTTAATAATAGCCGCAAATCCTGGCAGCGATCGAACGTAATGTTGACCGAATAATAATATTGTACAGTCATATTATGAAAAGTATTCGAAAATACGCATCTTTTACTATTTATTAAAATATTTGATTTATTCGCGGCACCGCCTGCTTGGTTTTTCCATACAAACTTTCTGCTCCAATTAAGGGTATGTTTTTTTTGTTAAATAGCACTCTCCGACTCATCAACTATAAGTGTGCAAAAAATCACATTGATTCGTAATGATTTCCCCGTGAGAGAAGAACAAACACAAATTCATATTTATAATATTAGTAAAGAAGGATTATTTCGAATGAACCCAGTGAAAATAAGTGTACCGGTTAGATATCGCAGCTTGAAAACCTCGGAAATAAACAGAACAAAGGGCTTATATATCAAAGCACCGTTAATAAAATACGACGTCACACACAGGCACATATAGATATAGACAAATATAGGCATAGTACCTCCTGATCTTTTAAATCAGAGGCCAATATGTTGCATACACCTTCGCTCGGTTTCTATGTTACATTACCCCTAATTAGCGTTCCACAAAAGCATTAAAAGTAATACAGATCAGTAGAATGTTAGTCAGCTTGTCAATTAAAATTAATTTTAGGGATACTGATTTTTAGAAATAGTTACATTTGGATTGGTTTATTACGTTAAAGTAGTTTATGTCATATTCCATCCAACAGCTAAGCCCAGAGATTTGGCGGACCGTGCAAAAACCGTCGAACCAATAATTCATGCTAAATATAACGCGACACAATTATAAGCCATCCATCCGTTTAGGTCTGTACAAAATCATATTCATTCACTAATACCATTTTCGCAGTGACATGCACTTTTTGCTATTCAAATAGGGGGACAGTTGTAGTTTTTTTTGTATAGAACTTTCGTCTTGGTCTCCACACTCGTCGCCGATGACGATTACGCATATTTTTGCTCGAACGTTATTAGGGTGCCGTGTGTGTGAAAAAATGTGCTATTATAAATAAAAGCAGCATAACAAAAGGATGGGAGAACGATCGGGGTCACTAGGAAACGGCGGTTTTGATACGGGTTTTTTTTACCTGGAGTTGGGGGGCTGTTTTTTCATTAGATTTTTGATCTCAAACTTACCCTGCTAGCCAGTCAGTCTGTGTTCATCTGTGAAGATGAACACATGCTTTACGACGTCAAGGAGTTTAGTGCGAAATGCCCAGTGGCCGTTCGGACTTGCCAATTTTTCTATTGCGACTTTATGTAGTTTCAAAATTTATTGACGGTATAAAAAACTTTTTTGTGAAGTTCCGGTGGTCCTTCAGTGATCGTTCTGAACAATGGATTTGTCTACAAGGAGTAAGTCAAGATTTTTCGACTCTGGCATCGACTTAAGACGAAAAGGTACTTTCTGTGAGTTTTGTTAATATTTCCACACAAAATGTATAGTCATGAATTTTCCGAATAACTCTCGTATTTATATTTGATCGAGAAGTAGGAGTAATATAGACAGAGAGGGCTACAATAAACGAGGCAATAACCAGTGGTGAAGACAAATTGGAAAGTAATAAGGCAGTGAAAATGATATCTGGCCCCGAAACATATCTCTGTATGAATCGCAGAGAATCGCATGCCATTTACATTAACATATAAATGAGTACTTTAGTGGACTGCGCCATATATTAGGTACAATTCTATAGATCGAACGATACGTATTAGCTATAAACTGATGTCGTTAATTCTTGCAGCACTCAAATTGTTTGTTACCCTTAGAAAGTAGGAGATGGTATTTGTTTTTTTTTCTCCATAGTTTTATTAACCGTGTTAGTTTCTGGAAACATTATATTAAGGATAGGTAGATTTTGATTTAGACATTTTATTTAGCTATTCAGTCAAATGTTTTATAAAAACATAGAACTTCCGATATCAAAAATCAGGTTAATTATTGCTATTAAAAATAGTTTATTTTGAAAGAGTGTTGCGTCATTCTAAAGTCCATATCTTTCTTACAAAAACTGCGTTTAATTTCCCACTTATAAATAACACGAAAAGCTTATAATTTCGCTTATAATTAGCCCGTGAAATAAATGAAAGCTGAGCCTATATAATATTGCAACTTAACCTGGTTTGCTGGCTTTCTTCATTCAAACTGAAAATGCCTGTAGAGCTTAACATCAACGAATGAGGGGTTGGGAATGGAAATCGTAATGCAAAGTGCTTATGCCAAGAAACCTCAGCACTATATCAACATAAAGCGATATTTAAAAGTATATTTTAGATAAAAGTGCATTCCTCGGTTGCATTGACCGCAAATTTCTAGCCGCGGAGGCAGTATGTCAAAATAATGACCGCGAAGTAATAGGCTGAGGCCGAGCGGGATGCCAGTATAATTTAGCATCTTTTGTTTGGTGAAGTTAATGGAAAATTTATCTAATAATTTACGCAAATCGCTTCCGAGTTTACAAGATGATTTCAATATTGTTTCGAGTTTTTTTATGACACATCGCAAATCGAACAACGTTTATAACATTTGAACTATGCCGAGATTTTTCAAAATTGTGTTGTAAACAATTTTTTTTTTTTAAACATAATAATATGGTCTTACATTTATGTTCGCTATCATAAATAACTAGATAGTTACCAACTACGCTAGTTCTAATTGGATTTACAAAAATTAACCAGTTAAAAAGAAGAGTAAATCAACTCAATAACAAACTTACTGACAAAATCATAGCATTTTAGAAGTAATGCATTTGATCTTAAGATGGATTTGCAACTTGCAATTGATTTCCCGCCAACCACTGCCATTCATGGACATCTGTCACATCAAATCTCGAATAGGACAGTGCGAGGGACTGTTAGTAAATTAGTTGTCCTGAATGATTCACAATTTTCAGAAGTCTACCACGACTTTCAGTCATTGAAAATGTTAGAATGCGCAAGCGGGTGAGATTTTAATTGTATTTGATAGTCCTCTTAGTTACTTCCGTAATCAACGCTTCCGTAACATGTCAAATTTTTCTTACCTATCGTGTGTAAAGAAGATTAATTTCAAAAAAATTCCGATCATTGGTCAAAAGAAGAAGAAAATAAAAATTTTGTTTGCGTTCCACATAATGCTGTGAAACTCGCAAGGGTTAGTGGTCGCTGGCACATTTCCGACCGGACGTCGCTATGACCTCACTTTTATTGCCTCGGAAAACCATATCTCTTATTTTCTCGGAAAATACAGCTACAAAGTTTTACAGAATGTAACACATTATTGTTGTAAAATTGGCATGGGATAAAATTTTGTATGAATCAGTACTTTTGCCGACCACAATTCTTATTATTATTATTTATGAATGCATATATGTACATGGTTAAAGTTGTTACAATTTGGTCACAGTTCGGTACATATGCCCATTACCATAGGATTGCAAAAGTAAGTTATTGTTGTACGTTGTTATGGCAAAACCACACTGCCCTGAAAAACAGCGGCTGTTTTTTCACCTTTTTTAATATTGAACTACATTCAAAATCAACATTTACCAAGACTATTAAAAGCTTATTATTGAAATGGTAGAACTGTTATTCTAGAATTAAAGTTTTCAATATTATACATAAAACTTTTCCCACTTGGAAGAAAATCTTAGGACTTGTTCAATGGCCGTTGAAGTTCTGATCTCAAATAGGATAGTCCTATACAAATTCGCACTCAATATGTTACACGCAGACAACCCACAATTCCGACTGTGAACGAATTTTCACAGTCGGAAGTGCAGCCCCACCAACCACTGCCACCCAGATAGACATCTGTGACAAACTTCGGATAGGACTGTGCGAGGGACTGTTAGTTATTTAGTCCTATTAGTATTAGATGTTAATTAGTGTTTTACTATTCGTAAGTACTACGGGCTGTGGGAGATGGGACCCAATCAATCTTTTCATTTCTTAATGAAGTATTTACACTTGAGAAACGTCACAACAGAAACAGAAAAGGAATACATTCATTCACCACTGATCTAAAAATCACTGAC
>DWLO01004143.1:0-10249 GCA_018245335.1 Dalla quadristriga | reverse complement strand
CAGAAATCAACAAAAATTAACCCCTAAGACCCGAGCACAAACGTTTATCTGCCAAACAAATGTATGCTTCGACCTGGGATCGAACCCGCGACCGGAGGCTCTTCAGTCGCGGTTACTGACTCACGCACCACGGAGTAGTTCGTGGCAGTGCAATAAATGAAACAGAACCTCTAGATTACTATCCCATCAAATCCCATAACACCTAAAATGCCACAAGAGCAAAAAGTACAGTCACGCAATTAGTCTGTCATTTTGTCGAAAACTCTTATCTCCGGTAACATCACCATCGCAGCGCGTTCGAGTTAGAAAAAAAAACGTAGCCGTCAAACGCGTTATCAGCTTTTTACAAATGAACCGTGCTTTAAACACAAATATCTTCTCAGCAAACAATTAACATGAGGTGTCTGCTAGTGAATTCGGCTCGGTTTCGCCGCACGCATGACAGTGAGGCGTGTACCGTTTCAAGTGTTAACATGCGCATATATCACCGTTCGACTCGGTTCAGTTCGAGCTGCGAGGCCCCGCCCATCGAGGCGCTAACCCTCCCCCCCGCGCAGCCCTCCGCCCCGTCTTTCGCTGCTTCACCGTCCTCGGAGGAGTCGGAAGAGCACTCGAGCCATTCAAAGTTGTAACGTCAACGCGAGCGGTCGTCGTTGCCGATTTAACATTTTTCCAACCCACGTGCGGTGTTTCGAACTGAGTGCTGTGTGACAAGGCAACTTCTTCGTTTCTTTTCGTGTGTTTTCTTGTGCTTGAATTGGTCTCGGATACAGTAAGTTAAACTTGTACTTACATATTGGTGTAGATTAAACAAGTTGTTTGTTTTTTTAATAAATTATTCAATAACATTATTGTTCGCTATCAAAGCAGGCTACAGCTGATACTGTAAGTTGTGCGGTTGCGCAGGAAAGTGTTAAGAACTTACTCCCACTACCTTATCAGTTTATTCAGACTGTTTTTAACCGAACTGCCATATATGTATTTTAAATTGTATCTCATAAGAAGTTTGGTATTTGGGTATTTCACCACTATTTTAATAGTTCCTACTACTTAGGCGGAGCTTAAAAAAGTTCGTGGACGCACGCGCGACATGTGTATATAATTCGTCATAAAATACCGCACGGAAACTAAAATGGTTTTGTCCTGTAGCTTATAACATTACGTAATACTTGGACTTGCGTGCCATCCTGACATCTCAAGTTTTAGTTTGTCATGCGTTGCGAAATAACGTTCGTGACGTTTGAATGAAACACATATGATCAGTTAACGGAGCTTATTACATATCGATAACTATTGTAAGGCGGTTGGCATAGAACGGTGGCTACTGATGGTGCGGCGCAATAAAGAGAACGCCGTCAAGTATTGAAAAAGGAATCGAATAAAATATTACATTGTACGTTGATGATTCAAAGAAAATTATGTGATTTATATATTTAGTAAATAACCTTATATAATACTATAATAAACATTTGTTACATTTGTTGTATTAAAATTATTAACCATCTGGTTGCATACACGAAATTTCTTCCTAATTCACTTAAGCTACATCTCAAATAAGAAAAGCATCATCTAATTGGTTTAAATTAAAAAGCCTTTTACATTTATTTAACATGATTTGGGATGATCATGTGTTTACTTTTGACAAACCTGTGTGGTAGAGTGTCCACTTCCTCTGCCCTTGTTTTTAAAGTCTGTCAGTTTGACATTTATATTCAAACCAAAATATTTTTTTATTTATTTATTAAAAATTAAAATTAGTAGAGTATTAACTGTGAAGCAAGAATAAATTGTCTATTGTGAAACAGGTCTCAAGACCTAAGAGTACTATCTCAGCCATTGACTTAAATCTTCCAGTTTCTCGTGTTACTACAAATACATGGTCTTGGCCACGATGTCCTAAGAGATAGCCGTGGAAACTATGACGACGCCGACGACCAGATAATATAGCGTGTTTAACAATCTTTTAGTTTCATATTCGACAAAGAATCAGATAAACTGCTTAGTTTAAGACCTCGTCTACATCACATGAGTAACGAAGTGTTAGGATAACGTGACCATTTATTTTTTTCTTTAGAGCGGGACGCCTGCGGAATTTCGTCGAAAAAAAAGTTACTGGTATACGTACTCGATAATAATACGAAAGTTCGTACATTTGAGACTGTTAGCCCGGAAGTGGTAGAATAACTCCTAATACCCTAATATTATGTTGGATAGTATTTTTATAAATACAAATTAGAAATCTAGAATTGGATCACTCTATATTTTACAAAACTTTAACATTTGCTTAAACCTCAATTACCAATTACATAATATAACCATAGGCTCACATAACTATAACAAAAAAACCAATGACTATTCGTAATCCAATTACAAATCATAAATCAAGACATGCTGCAAGACTTATTTACATACATAATTGTGAGGAAAAGCATAACATTTTTGTATAATTTTAAAAGAATCATAATTACTAGCATAACTCCGCTATCAAAGTGGTTACTGTCGCCTATGGATTGATACAATTATATCTTTATAGTTTTATTTATATAACAATGAGCACTCGCTTAATGAATGATAGAGTATATTTGTTTTGTTTACATTTTATCATTATTATAAGCTTCATTTAAAATAGCATTAAATTAAAACAATCTCCATTACATTATATTCGACTGATTGTGTAATTATATCAATGTAATTTATCTTGTTTACAGTTGTTGTTAGCAATATTGTATTGTATCTGTATTGTAGACTTATGAAGGTTACATAATTATATAAGGAATGAAAGAATACGAAGGGAAGAAAGTAGAAAAGGACATGTTGGTAAGAAAAAGTCAGATTATAAGGGAGACATATAGGTGCCATGTACCTAATTACTTAAATGTCTTTTGATCAAGATTCTTCATTTAAAATTTGGCCTTTCCCGCTTCTCCGTACGCGAAAAAATCCTTAAACTATCCTACAGGAGACGTGCATCTTCCGCGATAAAATGTCCTATGTCACCGGCCCACTAACTATTTCTATGCAAACATCCCGTTGCTCCATCGCTCTGATGCAGTGTGAAGAAGGACAAACCAACAAACGAACAAAACAATAAATACACTTCCTCATTTATTATATTAGTAAGGATTCATGATATACAAACAATACAAATGTAATTCAAACACAAATATTTTTTTTGTACACCATTACAGATTACATGGAGAATCACAAAAGGAACACTATGGCGGCCGAAAGGAGGTCTTATCGCTAAGCCGCGATTTCTTCCAGATAACCTTTAACAATGTTTATTTATGCACAAACGAATTACGACGAAAATGTTACCTATCATTTGCTTGTTACGAGTAAGCTTTCCATCGCGGCCTTAGTGATGACCTATTTTTTCTTGGGTTATCTGTGTCTTTCCCACTATTCGTTTCGTTCAGAAGCTTTTGGGATGCAGTCTCAAGTTGGCAGTAGTGGAAATTACGAGTAATAAGGAGTTCCACTTTAGCCCTCCTTCAGTGTGAGAAGAGACCCGTGCAGTCGGCCATTATAATTCCAGCCAACAAGGAGTGAATCTCGTAATTTCATCAGATTTAAATACTGACTTGTCGATGTAGGTGAATAGACTTGAGGAGTCTCTGCTTCCAATCGCTGTGTTTATAAGTTTTACGAGCCCTAATGGCGCATAATACGCCCCTCTTGACTTGCAACGCATCGGGCTAAGTAATTGGTGCCACGTTGGAATCATGTGTAGTTCTTATCTTGACGATGCATGTCTTGGTCTTGTCTACGGACTGCCGGAAGAATATATACTTCGATGGTTTCAATATTTTAAATCTTGCTATGTTTTTTTATAAAGATTATATTGTCCCAGATTTTTATATGGCTGTGGTCGGAAGTCGGAAGCTTAACGACTGTTATCTAACAATAAGTACCGGGATCGACGGATAAACGTGCCCTCCGAAGCACGAAAGCGCTCGACACTCGTCAATTAGTTACGATTGACACACGCCGTGTCATATTTTTTTTTATACAATGAAATAGGAAATGAAAATGTAATGGCTTGGAAACCTTTGAACTACGATCTCATAATAACTGAAATTAAAATTTTTATACCTATTATGATTCTTATCCATGATTTCTTTTAGACTATGACAACAAAAATAAAGTTGTTTCAGAATATAAAGTACATGTCACAACATTATTGTTGTATTCGTAATACAATACAAAAATTCGTTATCGTACACCATTTGGCACCATTAGATACATTTAAAAAAACAGAAACAGAAGGGCACACTTAGAACAAGAAATAACTCGGTTTACAACACCTTATATTACTTTTATTTCTGTTCTTGTGAGGGCTTTCGAACTAATTCATTAGTCAAGTTCGGGAACAAAAATCTGTTTCCGAAACAAGCTCGTGTTAAATTCGCATGTCTCGCAGTCTTTAAGGCCGAGGCTAATAGCTCAGACGTGACTTTATATGTTCAGATCTCGAACGTTAATCTCGGGAACCCTTAACCAGCCGGACTTAATGTGTTGCTGATTCTATACCATTGCCGCCTTTACGGCTCCACATTTCGCCCAAAGCTTTTAAATGGCCATTTGCCTTTGATAGAGTTCTTTTGTACCAGTTATTGAGCTTCTAAAGCATCTATCGGTAAAATTTGTTCGAAGTTGTTAAAGATATTAGTGCAAATTAGAACATTCAACTCTCCGTGTTTCATAACGATCATAACTTCAATGATATTTTACTACAAGGAATCTATGAGAATTGATTCATCACAACCGATCACACTACACCACTGTACACGGATCTCCTCACCGGATGAGAAGGGTTAGGCCATACTCCACTACGCTGGCCAAGTGCTGATTGGCAGACTTCACATGTCACTTCAAATTATGGAAATCTCTCAGGCATGCAAGTTTGTTCACGATGCGTTACTTCACCGAAAGCAGATGATATTCAATTATTTAAAGCGCACATAATTTAGAAAAGTCATAGATGCGTATTAGAATCCCGGACCCCCAGAGTAGGCGGCTGAAGTTTTAACCACTAGGCTATCTTCGCTTATTGAGAATTGATTATCACAATCTTATTACAAATTCGAGAATGGTTAAAATTTCTATATGAAGAAAACACCAAAATGTATTGTGTCCCTAATAACATGATATAAAAAATCGGTGCGTGCACCAATTGAATAAAAGCAATGTAGCTACTTAGCGATATCATTGATTTCAAACCCAATGAAGCCAGTTAGGGCTCCGGACGGGAAGTCCTCAATTACAATTAATACGTCTCATTCAATTCGCACTGCTATGAACGAATATTTCATACATTTTGTATTACGCTAAGGTCCTATTTGCACTATGATGTCTGCCAGGTTTGGATATTTTTTGCCCATTGACTGATTACACGCATGTTATTAGTAAATACTATCATAATGTATCGAGTAGATCGATCTCAGTTATTCTGTATGATTTATGATTGAATTCAGGCAAATCATAAAGTACTAAATAAAAGCAAAGAATTAAACTAGTATTATAACAGCACTTGTCACAGATATAAATTCTTTGTCCAAGTAATCCAGATGAAACATTGAATCCAAGATAAAATTGTGTGCATTATTGTTATTAGTACAAAACAGGCCTAATTGTGGTAGGTATGACTAACATCCGGCAAGAGGACATCTGTCCAATCTACTTCACGAATTAACGTAAGTTGATGTCATCCTCGATCATTGTGTCTTTATTGCATTTATCGCGTTTATTATCTGTTATTTGTTAATTCACGCTCCTTGTGCTTTTTAAATATGTCCACAGTTTACAAATATGGAAGACATTACTGATATAATCTGGCGTGAATTGCGTTATTTACTCGTATATAAGCATTCGCGGATTGCTTCACGTGGTTTTATTGTTAGATTTGGTTTACATCACTGTACGATAAATTCTAAAAGTATCTTTTTGAATGTCAATTACAGATACATAAAATATTCCATATTTGGCCGTGAACCTAAAAGCGTCTTCATATTTATTCCATCTAAAGCTGTAGACAAATTAATAAATATTTTAACAAATGTTAAACCAATAAACGCTTGATTTATAACACCGAAAAGTAGGACTAGAGCGGATGATACATTAAGTTAATCTGAATGAAATCTGCTTTTGAAATGCAATATGCTTATGGAATCTCCGTTATAATTACAAAGTAGCGCGCTTCGATAGTGAGTTGGCGCCACGGGCAAGATTTACACCGTAACTATTAGTTATTCAATAGTGTCTTTTGCCTGCCCGTATATTTCTCATTCATTTCAAATTATGTAAATGGGATTTACGAAATGACTAGTTAAATATTATTCGTTCGATCTTAAAGGCAACTGTTATAGGCGAATTTGATTTATCGTCTGTACGGTTGCTTACTTTTAGGGCATGTCTGCATAAGTACATTGAAATTGATTCGGCGGGATCAAAATGTATTCGATATTTTTGTGCTTCAATTTATAATTATGTTTACGAATCTTTTTTTTACTAAGAATGATTCGACTATGATATTTTTCGTCTTTGATAGTCTGAGCTACGTGACGTTTCGCTGGAAGTTTCCTGGTTATATTCTCGTGAGTAACTTCTTCAAATAATAGTGCACACATTACACACTTCATTTATATACACGCTTGTGTGTTAGTTGACTCAACTGTGTTTCGCCTTCATATAGGCGGTTACTGTCACCAATTTGTAAGCTCAGAGGCGGCAGAGGAGACTGCTTTACGACTTAAAAGTGCTTATTACTAAGCTGCTTCTGTTATTATTTATTATTCGGTGCGAGGGCGGTCTGCTGCGTCCATCGGACAGGCGATGGATGCGGGACGCGCGTTGTTCCTTATTGCAGTCGTTTGTTCTCGGATTTATTGGACACGAAGTAACGGTCGCGCCTCGCGGCCCTTCGGTGTTCTCTCGGTGTCTTCCAATCGAGACTTCTTGCAATATTACTATTATGATCCCTCGGCCGTGTGAACCTTGGGGGCTACATCTTCATGTTTGGTTTGATCGTTTGCTAAAGCTCATAAAGGAATTATACTCGTATGTATATGAATCGGTACCGGCCTGTTGCTTGTAAGTATTTAGATCATTAATAAATTTGGGTTGCATGACTAAATTAATGGATGTTAGTTTCATAACTGACTTTGCGGTAAAGAGTATATTATGCAACAATTGTTCTGAAACAATAATAAAATAATTATTTGTGTGTTTTTTATCTTTTACTATCACTAAGATAATTAAGGTTTGAATATAGAGTCCAGGCCGTGGCTTATTATGAATTTAACAAAAGCAAAGTCAAAGCAAAGAATTTTACCACCCAAATTCTATGGAGCTTTCGCGTTTTGACAACCTTTAATGGCTGTAGCAATTGATCTGACTATCAACTGCCATATTGTATAACTTTCGTTATGATCTTGGCTATTCTTTAAACAAAATATTGAATTGCAATATGCAACCACTTTTGTATATTTCACTGGCCTTTATCATTTAAAATTCATGAATATTTGATTTGAATTAGAAACTTGAAGGATGATTGAATAAAAGGTTGTATTTTCGCAATATATAACAAAACAACTTGCCGTAACATCCATCCTCACATAATAAATACCATAATTCAATTTCCTTGAGAATGAATTATGCTTATCCGAGTCTATGAGTTATTTATACATGTCTCCATCACCATGCATTTGCAATAAACGTAGCAACTGCGATACGCTGCCACTTTCTTCTGTCACGATAATGTTTATTTATATCGCAATAAGTGAACATTTTGTAAATGAATGAATTTACTTTACAAGTGAAGACGTTTCGTTGACAAATTGTTTAAAATAGACAAATTTGTAAAATAGACTATTGTGAATTGTGAAATTCTTAAATGGTGTCTGAATTTCTGCCATTGGTCTTTTTCAGCTTATGGTAAATTTTATTAATGTTCCGCTTCGTCTCCGCTTTCCTTAAGTATAAGAAGAAACAAGTCACTTATTTACAACCCTTTCACAATTCAAGTAAGTTCAACTAAGAAAGAGCAATGAATGTGTACTAACTAGCGGTGGCGGTGTTATAAATGACGGCCGATACTATCGGCCCGGACTTGTCAATCATTCTGGTCGGCATGTCAGGTGAATTCGAGGTAAAATACTGGTTAACACTCCATTCGATTTGAGACTCTCTGTCATTGGCTCGAGAGTTTAAAATGGTTCCGCGGTGACAATGTTGGTGCAAGTTAGGTACGCTCATCCATCATACGGAGCGGGCGCGTAACGAGGCTCTATTCGAACTTGAGGCGCGAGGATGCGTCAGCGATGGTTTTTACACCCCCCAGCCCTACTCCACCGCTCTCTTATTGATGGATCACGAATTTGTATTAGCTTATCTTTAACAAATGTACATCTTGATCAATGTCTGTCCGTGTTTAAGGTTTTACAACCTCTGTACCTACTTATTATCCGTGTCTCTATTGCGTTTTGGGGCCCCGTAGTCGTAGGCAATAAAGATACATGACCCTTACACAATTTCTTTGTTGCACACCGGTAAATGTACAGAAACAAACTTACAGAATTAATGTCGTACCATTGGCGGTCTTATCAGTAAAGAGCGATCTCTTCAGGACAACCATTGAAACAATCATACGCTCGTAAGTATATCACAAACAATCCACGGTATTTTGTAAAGTGATTATTTTAATCCAAAAGATATATTTTCCTTGGGCTTTTGTTTTCTTCCTGCCTACCCTAGATAATAAAGGTTACCACGAAATTGGTCAGTGACTTTTAGATCAGTGTCGAATTGCATGTTATCTTACTTTCTCTTTCTCCCGTGATGCTTCTCAAGTGTATGTGATAAAAAGATGAAATACAAAGTTTTGATAACAATTTTAAAACGATAGTTTATAGAGAGTATATTTTACAGAAAATACCTGAAAATATTCATGTAGTTCATATGAACTAGATAATTATAATATGATAATTTAAGCTTACCATAAATTTCTTACCCACATTACATTTTGACTAGGTCGAGTCATAGATTGACAAATATTTTAATCTGGCCACTATATTAAGAAGTTTTTAACGGTCTACAATTTTCATTTACAGTTATCAATAATCAATGATGGTAATTTTGTTATCCGTGTAGTAACTGAAATGAGCTTCAATTGAAAGCTTTAAATGATATCATTATTAGTTATTATTTTATTTCACTAAGAAAATTCTACGGAACCTATAAAATACAGTTAGTTTGAGCATACATCACGCACTTGGGTTTTTAGTATCGCATAATCGTTGTCTATTCATTCCTCTAAAATGGACATTATTATTCCTAAGCCTTCTTTTCAACATCAATGGTGGTAAGTTGAAAGCTATGAGCGGCCATCAGATAGCAAGGATTTCGCATAATTGAATAACTAATGTTGCCGTAGACTCCCCAGGTATGGTGGACTGGTGTGCTCCCATGGAGATATCACCCTAACGATCCGCTGATTTTATCGTCTCCTGACGTTTCAATACGGCACGTATCAGCCGGGTGGGTTGACGTGGTCAGAGGTCAACGTTTTTGCCTATTCCGGTACTTTAAGTACCTGCTGCAAATTACGGGTAAGTCCAGCGCCTGTTATCAGGAGCTTCAATTTAACCTGTTTTTGCTACCAAACCATAGAAAGAGGATTTCGGTTTGGTTTATTCGGGTATTCTTATCTTCTTCAATCATTTGAATTTATGCTCAAATATGTAAACAAATATTTAGTGGTAATTCAGGTGTTTCAACATTATACCCTGATAATCATACGATGATCAGTTTAGTGATAAATGATCTTATATAATATGTCGAATGTGGGCCCAAATATTTTAGCTTCAATAGTAGCTTTGTGGAGATTGCATATCCACGACCTACAATCTACAGGGTTCTGATGATGACAGCTCGTATGTTTCGAAAGGATCTGAGTCAACGTATATCTACAGATACGTAATACTATTATTTATTTTGTGCCAGGCGTTGAGCGTAGGCTCAAATTATTAGTAGCAAACAACAGAATTTTACATAACAATTTACTTTACTTTGCTTCAGCCCCTTCGTTATCAATCAGTATCAGTTCGTTTAATAATAATTAATACAGAGTGTCGCTTGTCGCTCAAAGCGATCTTTTTAAGACAATAGTTGACAAGGATATTAAAAGTATTAAAGTATATTTAAAGAGGGGCAGTAGTGTACATCAATAGAATAAGGATAAATCATACAT
>DWLO01004142.1:0-10250 GCA_018245335.1 Dalla quadristriga | reverse complement strand
GAAATCTTCAAAAGATACCCGACCTCTAGGGGGCGAGGCCGGGTTATGTGAGATTTTTACCCACTAAAACGCCCTCGACAGCCATCCAGCGCATGTAGGAAGAGATACTAATATTATTATAAACGTGAAAGTGTGTTTGTTGGTTTGTCCCTCTTTCACGATGCAACAGACCTACGGATTGACGTGATTTTCTGCATAGAGATAGTTTATGGGCCGGATAATGACGTAGATCACTTTTTATCCCGATGAAATGCATGGTTCCTGTGGGTTAGTTACGGGAACTTTACGCGGGCGTAATATATCACAATATATAATAAAATATATATGTATATGTCGTATAATATAAGTTTAGATTTTTAAATTAAAAAATCGCTAATTATTTATGGTTTATTATGGTTTTAAATATACCAATTCTGTTGCAAAGTAAGATACTGGCATCATTCTCGCCATAGTGTAGGGACTGCCCTGTCTTCCTGTGTTGTTATCGGGTTTCTTTCCAGTTAGTATAGTCAGCACGTTTTGATATTTGACCGTTACGAAACCAAACATGTGATACCAAACAAAGCAAGCGTACAAGCAAGTGGAACAAAGTCGATTATGAAAGAATAATGGGGCAAACCGCAGAGATTTTTCAAGCGATTATAAGTTCCGCTTTCCTCGCGCTTGCATATTATAACATTTTCAATGATTGTTTACAATCATTTACGACTTTTAAGTCGTGTTATACTTCGGAGAAATGTCTATGAAACGGACATTTTAGATGTATTTTAATTTTCTTAAACCCAACATTTGATAGCAAAAAATTACGAGAATAAAATACGGATAGTTTGCGCCTATTTTTTCTATCAAAAACTATTGAAAATACAAATATAAATTATGTCTAAAACGTAAGTAATTTTATTAAGGAATGCACAAACGCAATACACTATAAACATTAAAATGAGCATAATTATCTACCTAGGTATGCATTGTCTTGTTCACCGGGTTAACACGTCGAAAAAACAGGATATTGTTTATGGTAATATGTAAAATTCTGGGTATTTCCAATGTCGTAACTTTGCTTCGGTGCCTGCGAAAAAATGTGGCCATAAGTACTGTATCCTTGTGTTATGCGTCTTATGCTACTGTTTGCTGATACGGATAATAGTTCTTCAAATTGTGTTAAAAAAAATGGAGGTTGCGTTTGTGTCTCGGTCTCCGAGACTTCCCCCGCTCGGTTGATTGGACAGCCGCAGGGGTAGGGTGCGTAGAAAATAATTGATATGCTGTCAAATATGCCCGTTTAGTTTATCTCCGAATTTTCCCAATATTTATTGTTTATTTATTTATTTATTCGAATACTAACATAACATACACAATTACAAAGAAATGGTGACAAATATAATTTTATCAAGATTTGTGCCATCACAATCTAGACCAGCGTGCACAAGACAGAGAGAGAGAGAGAGAGAGTTAAATTTACAATTACAAATATGTGTGAACATTGTATGAAAATCAAGTAGAGTAAACTACATTAAGCACTATTCATTTGAATTGTTCATAATATTTTTCTTTTTGAATTCTATACATACTTCATCCATTTCACAGATTAAGAAAATAAATTTTACACTAAAAGTATATTAAATAAAAAAGTGTACCTACGTCCTAATTCCAAAAAATAAAAGAAAAACATTAAATAAAAATCGAACTGTGTTTTTTTTTGTTCTGAATCGGTAATAGAACGTTATCTACAAAGAACATGTTGCACAAACAGGCCATAAATCCGACACAATTGTCGTGCGTGGTACACGTGACGGCTGTTTCAAAATACTGCCAATCGTAAAAACTCCGCCATTTGAAAAATCACATGACTTGTTAAGATTTCGGCCTTTTACTGCTGGGTTCCTTACATCATTGAATTCTGTAATCAATGAATCAATCAAATGCTTGAATTATTTTTATAACAATTTATGACCTTAGAAATGTTAGGAATAAATATTAACCAGTCTTCAGAATTCATCTAGAATTACGGAATAAAAAAAACAAATGAAACGAACATTTATGAAATAGTCGTGGAAGTACCTACTTACGTTCAAAAGTACTTATCACTTCCATGGTAATAATAAAAAGCGTCAAAACTTTCAATTTGACAGTTGACAAAATTAGTGTGGCCAGTCAGTAGGCACTTATCAAAATGACTGCGTGCCCCGCGGTTGGCCGCTTTCGGCCTCTCAATCGCTTTTTAAACCGTAACAGATGTCACAATCGATTGTTATATTCACCTAAAACAATTGGTATCACATGAGGCTGACAGATGGAACGAGCAAACCGACGAACAATCGGTTTGTGGAACACGTGAAGGTCACATTTTCACGCCAGATGTAGATTAGGTACCGCACACAACTAGCAATAAAATTATTTAGCCCCAATATGACCTCGTGTTTTTTCAGCGTAAAATTCCCTTGTGTATCCCACAGGAACAGTGCATTTTCCGGGCTAAAAAGTAGGATATGTCACTTTCCGGCCCCTAAACTAGGCTCTGTTGCAGCGTGAAAGAAGGATAGACTAACAAACACACTTTCACATTTATAGTACTGGTAAGTAAGGATGACTTTGATGAGAAATTCATAGACATTTCATTTGCAATGATAATTGTGTGTGATGTTATGCATTGAACAGAATTTGAATTTGCAATTTACTTGGCGTGATAGTTTGAAAACCATTTTTTTATCTGAGCCTATTAATTAAACATGAGTGCAGGGTTAAATCCTATTTAATTTTGCATACATCCATGAATATTAACGGGGTGACGTGGGGAAGCCTAAAATTCGTCGAAAAAGACAAAGGGAGGAAGCTATCGGGTGGCCGCGGACAAAAACGTAAGATTGCCATGCTTCCCTTGCAACACGGATATAGAAAAAGTTTAATACAGATAAAAAATACAAATAGAAGCTTTAGGAGTGCGTGAATCAAGCGGCGAAGACTTTGCCACGGCTCTGTTCAGGGTGCAAATTACGCGTTGCTTAAAGTTAAGTTTGACGTAATTTGTCGCGCGGCGAGTGTTACGCGCGCCGGTCACAGCCGGGCTAAAACATTTTAACACGACTGTTATCTAATGATAACAACCGGCACCGACGGCTTAATTTCCCCCTTCGAAGAACGGAGGGCTCAAGAAATGTTGCCATTAGCGGTCACCCATCCTACTGCTGGCTGCTTGGGCCACGTAGCGTTCTTGTCGGCCCTCAGGCTGCCTGAATACTTCCGATACTCGGGTTATCTACTAAACACTCCACTAATATTTTATATATAATTTTTTTTTTAATTTATTTTAAACAGAAAATCCTCCAGATTTTTTAATTCGGGGTCCTTGCGCTAAGCTACAAATATTGGAGCTGCTTCGTGGAGCATGCTCCAGGTCTCCTCATTGAAACAAATAACAATTAAACAAATTAACAAAAAACAAATAAACACCCCCGCACTACGATTCCCTGTGTTGCGGGTGGCAGACACAGAAGACAACACAATTTAACGCCCAAAACCCGAGTACAAACATTTATCTGCCGAATACATTCTGTACAAATTTTGTACGTTCGCCCTTTGTACAATAAATTAACAGTCGTAAGCTGCACGTCAACTAGTGTCTCTGAGTGGGCGTAGAAGCGAAAGAACGTTGTTGTTAATAGTATAGAATTTCATACTTTGATTTAGCAATATCCGCAGGAAACGGCGTTTTTACAGCTAGCTTCAAAACGAAATGAACGCTAGTGAAATATCTAGATACTAAATGACATTTTTACACGTTCACTATTTGAAAACATTTTGTGTATTATATTCGTTATATAATTTCGATGTCGGGATAATCCTATCTACTTATAATTGTTTACTCATTTGTTTTATTAATAGCCTTTTAAAATGTATAAGCTCCTAAAACAAAATACCGTTTCTTTGTTTTCCTATCTTGAGTTGAATTATGTATTGCCCTTTTTCATGTCATTTAATTTCGGAGAAAATAAATAAAAACCAAAAAGTGTGTGATTACGTGACTGCTCTGGAGAATGAGCTACACATAATGTTACTACATTATGAATGTCACAAGTGTAATTTTTTTAACAAATATTGCCATTCAGCGTAGCAAGAACGTCATTTAGCACTTATACGATTTTTTAGAATCTGACAATTTTAAAAGCCGAAATTTTAAATTAAAATGACTATATATCGAAAATAATAATACACGGGTACTTTTAGGGTATTTTTAGGTCTAGTTTTATATAAAACAGTAATATGAGGTCAATTAATAAAACACTAGAGATTATGTATTCAATATCGACCAATATTTCGTATTCATTCATTCGTATTACGTATTCACTATACAGTCCTTTGGTGTTGCCCTACTCCATAGCGACGGTGACCACTCATGCTTTACAACAAATAACACCTCCAAAAGAAATTGTTGTGAAGACTTGATGGGCGTTCTCTAATCTGACATTCACAGATTCACACGCAGAATCTACTACCGTAGTCTGTAGCTAAGTATTAAAGCCACACAACCTATCATACCATACACATCATTCCATGCGTGAATGACACACCGTGGCCTTGTTAGGGCGTCTGATCTCGTTTATTTATTTTTCACACCTGAGTGCTCGCAACCATCAAGCCGTAATACATCTCGAGCGTGTAATGGCGTACTGAACTGACAATGGGACGTCAATGTTATGTTAATTTGCCCGTGTGGATCGTTAATCTGGCAAAGGTCACTTGCTTTGTGAGAAAGGTCACAGCATGTTAAAGGAATGTTCCTTGATTGCGTTTTGGGTGTCTATCTAACTGTTTTCATTATGGTTACGCCAAGGATTTGATAGGGATTTCAACAGTAGACGGTGAAGTCATAGATTGGATAATAATAAACACAGTTACGGTGAAGTTCCTGCGTTGACCCTGGGAACTGGTCCATGGCGACTATTGTCTTGCAAGTCATGAAGGTGACATGAAAAACACCATCTAAATTGACCCCGTGGCGTTAAAGTTTCTTAGCTCAGTTCTAAACAGCTAACCATCATTTTAGCTCCTGAAGATCTTTATTGCAGGAACCGTACTCATCCATAGTTTTGATACCTACATCGTTGGAGCATATCTTATTCTGTGCGCGTGTGTACATTATGGAACACTTATTGGTAACACTTGTGGCGGATTCCATCCCGGATATTTTTCCGCCGATTCATTCAAAACAATTAAATGAGATCCTTTGAATTTTAATGCGGTATGGTATGGTAAACATATCAATGCTTATGTATCAAAGGAGATGAAAAACAACTTGAACAAAATGTAAATGTAATTTTTCCATGCCCACGCGATTTAGTTATTTGTTGGTATGAAAAATTTTTAGAACCACAGATTAAAAACTCTATAACTGCGGTCGTTGTATCAACGGGTTGCAATGGCCACGTAGCTCCAGGTGGATTGCTTACCGATTTGCGTTATCAAATACATGGTTATTTATTATTGTTTACACTTCCAATACCTATTTAACAATATTGTGAACAATACAGTGAGTGAACAAACAAATGTTGTTTCACATTGCGATGTTTATTCTGTGGTCACGTGTCACCGCATTCTTCGCGCGCTAAAAGGCATAATGGAAATTTACATTCATTTATTATCTGTATCTTAAAAATAAAATTTAAATAAGATTTTATTCCATTATAAATCGCCGCCTAATTTCAATGGTGCCCGGCGCTAACTGGCGGTTTTTATTTCATAGCAACAGCAACATCCGGGAAAAGACAAAGAATAATACTAAACATTTTAATGACTACATTTTTAAGCTATGTTTTGTAAATGTAGTTTTTAATTGAGATTTGGATTCTTGTGTCTTTTGACTTATTTGCATTTTCATTATAGGATGTCTGACCCTAATCTACTAATAAAATTAAAATAATTAAAACACAACAGAGGAGCTTTTGATTCTAGACATGTAGGTAAACTATATAGATCTAGGTAGTACATTATATGGTACAATTATCCGTACAAAGATATTTATGTACTGCTTAGGTTTTAAAGTCACCAAACCAAATGTTGGGTGTTATTTCATTTCATTATATTTAAGCCGCATGACTGGGTAATTAGTAATTTTATGATTTTTTTTCTCATTTTTATATTCAGATGTCAGTGCGACTGTAATGTTGTAAATGCGATAATAGATGGCATAGATTACAAACATCTGCGCTGCAGTCAATGTGCATTGCAGCAGGACACACATTTGCTAACGGCTAAGCTAACCCCTTATTATGGAAGGTCCATCCTACATACCATAGACAAAGTAGCGAGCAGCGATATTGTTCGTCCCCAGATGCTGCCATAACACCGGGTTTTGCCATCTGGTATCTTGATTTCCAGTTAGGAACTTGTTCTACGGGAAGCTAGTAGCGATGGGACACTCAACTTATTCCGGGGAGCTAGCAGGGAGTTAGTCACGCAATTTTAACTCGATTCACCCATTAAAAATAAATGGCATAAGGGCTAAAATGTAAAAAAAAACTTTTATTTTTATTATTTTGTACCTTTTGCATATTACGTGGCTTTTCTCTGAACTAGCCAAATGATATTAGTTACGTTATGGTGGGAATGAGAAAACCCAGAAGAAAACTGCCAAGGGGTAAAAAAAAAAAAAGTATTGCTTATGAAAGCAGGACTGAAGTGAGGTTTTTTATGTTCCTATCAGATGTTATTTACTCTATCTACTAACTACTATGTCTGCTTAATAATCTAAATCTAAAATAATTTATTTTATAATGGAATACATTTAATATTGATAACGTTATTTGTCCTAAGAAAGTTGTTCTTCCTTATAAGTGTCAGTCTCACTCTAAATGCCTTTTGTTTGTGTAAGTGTGATATTGTGAAATATCGTTAGGTTGCCAAATAAGTAAATATTCTGCCCTGGTGTACAATATAGTGTCTTTGTATTTATTGTATTGTAAATTTTTGAAAGGGGGTCAAGGAAATGGCGCGTTTTTCACAGTAAAGTTTCAGTTTGGGATGTTATACACTCTAATCAGCAGCGTCGCTTAATGTTTGCCACCGACTATACGACACTTCGGTTAGTCGCATGCGAAATTAGCTTTTTATATGTGATTTATTTTATCGACGATAAGGCGCCGCGGCAAGGCCGTTTTTGCGGCGGTCGGCACCCAATTGTCAGTCGGATGCTGTAATTGCCGCATAAAAAATACGCCAAATGGATCAGTCCAGATGTGGGCACGGAATTCCGTGAACCGGCTCCGGTAAAAAGTTGAAAAGACCCAGATCACACATTAAGATCCCAGCATGACTAGTAGCGTTTAAAAATAAGTCTCAAATCAATTATTCTTTCGACATGACAGTGGTATAAAAAGGGGCGGTACGCTGAAATGGCGTAAGTAAGCAAAATTGTTTGCAATACCTGGTTGAATTAAAAACAGCACTGAAAACCAGCAGTCGGGGGTTCCTACCTCGACATAGGCTGAGTGTGTCCAAATATTCCGCTGTGCTGCAACACCTATCTTTTAAGCTTAGTTTTTTTTATTATTATTCAGTCTTAAATTTCATACTTTGTTTTAAGCTCTGTTGTTTATGATTTGTTCGATTTTAAGTTTTGTAATTTTTATTTTGTTCTGCATTTTATGTTGGTGCAACTGTACACGGCTTTTTCTTTTTCTTCTAAACATTAAGTAGCTGTATATGCTGTATACAAATTGATGTGAAAGCGTAGAAACAAATACGCGACGACTTGACTTAATACCAAATAAAACATAGCTGACAGCATGCACAAATTATTCATTCGATGGGCTTCAATAGAAATTTTAAAGGGGCTGTCAAAATCAAAACAAGTAAGAAACTAATGATTTTCAAAATCATTACATCGACGGGATTATCATACGTTTGCCCCCGAGCGCATAAGTAGCGGAGTACAGTCACGGACAAAAGCAGGTGTCGTTCATACAACTATGTTATGCCTTATGTTTTACAGGTGTACAAGTTGCGGTAAAATGAAAAAATTACCGAAGCGTTTCGTTAAGTATATGCGCTTTCCATATATTACACATAAACGAGTTACAGCTGTTGAGGAGCGTATAATCTAAACACTTTTCTCGTCAACTGTACGCGAACGCATTCGGAGCCTGCATAATGTGTGTTTATATCAACTGAAATAGATTCCAGAAGTTAGGTTTTATTTAAAACCGGGCTAGTAGAGTTCTGTAACAAATGACCAGTGACAAAGTGTCACAGAAATGCAATCCATCTCGTCTAGCCAGGTGGTTCTATCCATAAAACATTGTTTTGGATATTAGTGCAAAAAAGCTTGCGGGCCTTCGTTTAAAATTGGTAATACTTATTGGAACAGTCTTGTGATTTGCATGATGAGGCTTGATGTTTGTTATTTATGCATGGATGTTTGCCTTTGCAGTGAAAACTTTAAAGAAATATTTCCAATTTGTACAGTTGATGGTAGAAGTTGACTTTTACAATCAATGAAAATGTTAGATTGTGCGAGCGAGACAGATGCGAAAGGTAATATAGCCTCAAGAAAAACTGAACAATATATAAACTGAACGGCACTGTTGAGTCTGTTGACAGTAGATAGACACCAGATGTTCCTGAGACGGTGTTGAGACTACGGAGAACAATGCACTATTTTGACTCCGAAGATCCCTAGTGGCCATGTTTGAACATGATTGTTTAACGTTTGAACAGTTGGCAACAATGCCCCACTGTTACGTTTGACTAATGTCCTTGGCGGGTAAAGTTGGTAGCATCCATGAGTTGCATGATAATCATAATATTAAATATCGAATGTTCTTTGCACATACGTTGCAAGATGAGGGTTTTAAAGTTTTAAAAGCATAAGCAAAGTACGGTGGCTTAGAATAGGAGCCGGTAGAAATATTAAAGTGAAGTTTAAGTCTGATTTTAGATTTCGTGATGGACACCAAAATGCTGAATTTGATAAAAGCAGAGATTAATATTCAGACCTAACCTTGGTTAGTAAGTTATCAGGTTCCTGTAAAATTTTGGACATTAAATATCTTGAGAAAAATGTTATACTTAGTACACAGACCTTAACAGTCTCGAATTAATGTTCTAATACTTAGCTCTGTCAATGTATTGCTAGGCAGGGACAAGAGAACACCATGACCAGATGGATCGATAGATAACCTACACGAAAATTCCGAGAAATCTAGCGTCGTGTGAATGGACACCGCTTGCAGCGTTTCCAGTACCGCGAACTAGTTTAAAAATACAACGCTGTCTATGGTAACTGTTAGTTTTTTTTTACAGTCACAGCCAGCCAGTAGCCACAGACCTACCTACTTACGAATCGGTGGCGCGTTGGTCAGTGATCCTGCCTGACGAGCCGAGGGTCCCGGGTTCGATCCCCGGCCGGGGCAGATAAATATTTGTGCTCGGATCTTGGGTGTTAAATTGTGTTTTTTTCTGTGTGTCCGCCACCCGCAGCACAGGGCAACCTAGAAGACCATCCTTAACTTATAGAAATATTTAGACGTGCATTCACAGATTTTGGAAAAAAATTACAGTCGGAAACTAAATGGTCTGTTCACACAAGAACTTTTTTGATACCAATCAATCCTACTTTATTGGATTATGAACGTCATTTTTAAAACTAAAAGTATGTCCAATTAATTGTCATAACAAATTTTGTCAATTGATATCTTCGTGTTCGATGCATGTTTTACTGAAGGACGCTTTCCGATGTTTTTCCTTGTATTGTATCGTGTAGGATCATCCTGCAAGCGCTGTTCAGCGCGCTGATGGTCCGCGGCACGTACGGGTCGTGCGCGCGCTGGGACGCGTGCGCGCTGAGCCTGCGCCCGCCGCCCGCGCTGCTCGCCGCCGCCGCCGGCTCGCTCGCGCTCGTGTTCGCGCTTAACGAGCTCATCAAGTGGCAGGAGATCAAGTACGATGCGAATGTTCGGCGACGCTCGCGAGGCCGACAGACACTTTTCAACAACAATAGATTTTTTCCTTTTAGATGGGTACGCAGCTATACTCACGTTGATTATCGGGATTGCCCGACTAGTTTCGGTCTAGTGCACGACGGGCGACGGCGCCGTTCGGTAACTCCTGAGGAAGGCCCACGTATTGGCCCGAAACTAGTCGGGCTATCCCGATAAATCAACGTGAGTATAGCCGCGTACCCATCTAAAATGAATACGAACACTCACGAATCCTTTAGTAGTAAAATAGATTTATTGCCCATTTTTTTTCCTTAC
>DWLO01004141.1:0-10250 GCA_018245335.1 Dalla quadristriga | reverse complement strand
TTATCTATCAATGTATTAGGTTTTTTTTTCCTGTTGTGACGTTTCTCAAGTGTATGTAATTACCTTATGATGAAATATTGTGTATTTTACCAAAAAAATACTAAAATTCTAAGCAAAGGCGGTCTTATCGCTGTACAGCAATTTCTTTCAGACAACCACATGGTGAGGAAGGAAAGAATACAGCTTTTACAAGAATACAATTTTGAATGTTTATTAATTTATTTACTCACGTTTAACACACTTATTATTAATGGATGTCTGGCAGAAATCGCTGCTTAGCGATAAGGCCGCCCTTGTACCTTAGAACTTAAGTATTTTTTGTGTTATCCATTGTGTGTTTTAATGGTGTACATTAAAGAGTAAAATAATAATAATAATAATCACATAATTGGAATGGAATGATTAATGACTTCAGATGTGTCCACATGGTGATAATTGGTCTTTGGAACTCTTGGATTGCTGGCAACCGAAGCATTAGGCTACTAGGTAATGCCAGCTAGCAACGGCAAAAATAAGAATCGGAAGAATTGTTCCGGACAATCCCTTAGTAATTTAAAGTTATTCTGTTTCTACGTCCGGGCGCTAAACAGTTAATTCGCCGGAGCTCGTAACTCCGGCGTCACGTGCGCGCGTATTTTACTCGTGACGTCGCAGCGTCGCAGCTATACGCGGCACGAGTGGACTGATTAACAGTGTGAGCCCGGGTTAATGATGTCGCTAATTTTGCGTTTAGTTGTTGCTGCTTTCGTATGCTAGTGGTGATATTAAAAAGGGCAAAAAGTTCTCTCTATTGCGGTCAACGAAGCATTGGTTGCCCTCCGTTGTTGTCCGTGCTCCACTTAGCTTTAGATGGCCCGTTTGCTTGTACGTTGGGTTTTTTGGTATTCTTATTTTTGTATTTGAATCTGCCACAGATTTTGCGTTTAGTTGTTGCAGTCTGTGTAAGTTGATGGTGGGAAATGTTAAGCTTACAAGGGTTTTATTGATGTTTACCTTGGTTCACCAATCTTAAAGTTAATGCTAATTCTATGTTAATTTTAGTGTTTAAATAATACACGAATTCGCCCTTTTAATAAGAAGGAAAAGTCGGTAAGTATAAGTCTTTTTTGAAATCCAATCCATCTTCCCTTCAAACTTCATACAAACTTCCCTTAGAGATCAGAACTATAAAACAGGAGCAACTGCTTATTACTTCCTCCGAAGTTCCGTGCTTTAAAGGGGTTGTAAAGAAGCTTATGAAATCCAATACCGGTCACTTATCCAACTGCAGACCAAGCCCAAGTTTCTGGACTGGGACAAGCCATGGCATAAACTTGTAGCTACAAATAAAATAGATTCATAGAATCATAGATTTCAATTTGATTCTTGATTTCGGTCTCAAACTGAATTTTTTGAGAGCAAAATGCGAAGCGCGTGGTACCCTCGCTTGCTTATTTCTACTGCATTTTAGAATTGCATTGTAAATATTTAAGTTGTAGTTTTATTTCTGGAAGTAGGGTACGACGAGTGCTTTTGTAAGACTGCTCTATACATTTTAAAGCGAGTTTTCTTGTAGTTGTTTTTATAATAAACCTAATTTAAGTGCTAAGTGCCCTTACGTGATCACAGTCTTCGCTTTTCGCCTCTGAGTGAAGTTTAACATACCTGTAATAAAAGTAAACATAGTTATTGTTTGTTAGGCTAACATTTATGGAAAAAATGCGCTTTGAACCTATATATTCCATATGGCTTGAACCACATCATTATCGTCAACCAATCACGACTCACGATACTAACACAATATTTTCAGATTGACATTTGGATCTAATAGCATAAAAAGTGTATATAGCATGGTTTTATTAAAGGGTGTACAAAAATTAAAACTCAATGAAAATCTCTCTTGCTCACTAATGCATTCTAATATTTAGATTCAAAGGTCGACGTGAATCACCAAGGGTCTACGCCATTAAAGTCATCCGTTTTTGTCCGTCTGTTCATCGCGGTCAAAGATTACTTTCAATTAAGCTAATTATGCCCACAGCCGTACCCATCGTAAGACATTGCTGACATTATTCGGAGACCAAACACGAGACTTACGCTTAAAAGGTTGTCAGTGATCAAACATAGAGGATGTAAATTTGATATTAATTGAATAAGATGCCGTGAAACGATACGGGTGTGTGCATAGAAGTGTGTCACACCGAGAAGTTTCAGAAAAGTCGGGTCGTAATGATTAAAATATATAAAAACGTGGAGTTACCGCATTGACAGTCACTGACTCAGCAATATCCATTGCTCGATAACCGGCTGGATAGGCATTTTTTTGTATGTTTGTAATCGGGACTTAGTTGTTAACGTAGTTGTTGTTGTAGTCCCCGCAATACAGGGATTTATTCTTAGTGTGAGTATAAGTGTTGCTTTATAATTGCAATATTTTTCAACTGACATTACAATTGGTTAATTTTTGTTTCGAGTTTCTCCAATGGGTGATACTCTGGATGTTACTACAAAGTACGTAGGCGCACGTGCATGGAAAAAAGTAGGAAAAATTAAAAGCGTCATTCTTAAATCGATGCGGTATCGGTAAGTAATCGGTAACCGATCCCACCGTGTGCCCGCCCTTGGGAGCATCAATTGGTTTTTAATAGAACTGGCGGCCCCATAAAACGATTCGCTGAGAAAAGACAGCAAGCAGATGATATGAAAACAGCTCGTCAGTAACGCGACACACAGTCGGCAAGGAAGCGGCGACCGTTCCCACCGTGTCCCCGCCCCTAGCGAGCGTAAATTAGATTTTAATAGAACGGGCGACGCCATAAAACGATTCAATGAGAACAGGCGAGCGGGAATAAAATTAAACGTCAACCTTCCTGTTAACGCCCAAATTGACGAACGATAACATGGTTTTTTCGTGACACTCTCCTGTGTATTTTTAAGAGCGAGAGATTTTTTGGCAGCATACATTTGCATTATAATATCGAGTGGAGACTTTTCGTGTTATTTTCCCGTGATTTACATAAGATTTTAACATAATTAATTAAGGTAATCCTGTTACCTCGGGGTAATAAAGTTTATGATTTATTTACTACCATTGGCTATGGCTGTATAGGCGCAATTTAATGGATAACATTATTCTACGTATTTACTGTATCATCGGAATTTGAAACTGCCATAAATTTATGACTGGGCGGGTTTGTGATACAATGATGAAACGGCGGTGGTTCTCACATGCCACGGTATCTAAGAAGACAATGTTAATTAATCCCAATTAAGACTGAGAATTTGCGGTGTTTCAGGTGCTGATATTGTAGCAAGGAAACACAGGCTACTGCTTGCATTATAGTGGCTTGGTGACAAATGTTTCAATGCTAATCTTGGTACGTATTAATTGCATTCAGAAGTCAAGATATTTCTTTCTTAAATTATAACTTTCCGCAAAGCAGTAGAATTGAGAAGTGAATCTTACAAAGCGATGCAAACGACAACCAAAAATTTTCCTCGCGACCAAAACAATCAGACATAATTTTCAGAGAAGGTGGCCCATCTGTCTGTACCTTTTAACACAAGCCACACCACAAAAGTCGTATCTTAGGATACTTACTAACCTGCGCTAGGAAATATAGGGAGCTAGGAAGATCCAAGATAAGGAATATGTATATTCTCCGCGAAGGAGAAAAAAAAGTGTTTACTTACAAAAGCGAGCGTTATCCAAGTCATAACATAACGAGTCATTTCCTGCGCAGCTATATTCGGCTACAGAACTGCAGACACGCTTTAAACGTACGCTGTACGTGAGAACTTTCGCCAGTTTCGGCGCTGAACGTTGAAAGATTTTGTGTTACGTCATATTTGTCGTAACATTTCTATTAGGTTACGGAACTAGTTAGCTGGTTTTAAGTGATTTCTACGAACCCTAGATTCAAACCATTGATTAATTACCTTTGAAGGTATATTTTGCGTCATCCTAATAGGCGCCAAAGTGCTCTGAATCCAGTGTTTTTCTGCTATCTTTTTAAGGCCAGACATCTGTAGTACTTAGCCTGAGCTTATTTTTCCGAGTCGTGTTCACCATTTGAGGACCTTTTTTCCCATCGGTTATTACTTTGAACCTATAAATCATCCTAAGCTCTCACGACCAAAATTCAATGATTGCTTCACAGCAGAAACCGGTTTGGTAGAGGTTCTTGGGCAAGTTAAATCTACAGTACAGGAGTAAATATAAATGAGATGTCGTTGACTTTATAATTGTATGTATGGCAGTAATTTGTAGTACAAAGAGGTAACATTTACCGTTAAAGCCTTCAATCTTGTTAGGACACGTAATACCAAGGTTGCAGGACAAGTAGTGCTGACGCCAAACCTTAATCGATGTAGGCGTACGTACGCGCCTACATAACAAAGGTTCCGTGGTAGGCTTTTTAACTGTAATGGAATATTTTCCGTAACAGTTAATAAACAGATGCAAAGAGATTAAAGTGCACTGATTATTTTTGCACGGATAAGGTTTATAAAGACAGACTTCGTCGTTCTTATATTCAACCAATGATTATAGATGTTGTCGGATAATAAATACACTTCAATGATGTTACCGCATTTTTTCGAGGTCCAATCCGTATTTGCATTAGACTAAACAGCGGATTTGAATCTGTCTGTTATGACTATGTCAAACGACTCCGTGGCGCGGTGATCAGTGACCCTGACTGACGAGCCGTGGGTATCGGGTTCAATCCCCCGCCGGGTATGCATTTATCAGGCAGATAAATGTTTCTTTTGGGTCTTGGGCGTTAAATTGTGTGGTTCTCTGTGTTTCCGCCATTCGCAAAAAAGGGAATCCTAGTGCGGGGGTGTGAGTGTGTAAGCGTTTATTTATTTATTATTCATTGATGTGTGGCGCATTATGAATAAAGAATCATTGGCTTACCATATGGTTAAAACATTGTTATTTAGTAGAAGATATGCACAAAATTTTCATTTTGTATTTATTTATTTAACTTTATTGAACCACATAAATTTTAACATAACAGGGAACAAATGGCGAGCTTAATGGATAATGTATTCTCTACCAGCTAACGATTGGGCGAACCAGAAATACACGAATTTCTTCCTTCTAAATATTACAATCAAATAAGGAAACTACACTACCAACCAAAACTACCACAATAGTATTGTAACAACGTAACACACGGCGGGAGGATAAACAATAAGTACTCCCAGAGGGTTTCAGTCATTGGTTAGTAAACAGAGCTTAGTGGTAATCCCGTAAAAAAGTTAGCCGAAACTGGCGAGTTATCTCGCGACGAAGTTCAGTCGCTCATTAAACTTGGCAAATCCCGGGGACGGCTTGGTGGCTCATCTACGTAAAACGGCTGGATTTTCATGTTTACGCAATTAATTTTAGGATATTCTTATCCTAATCCTTTCGAATCCTACTAATATTATCAACGCGAAAGTTTGTGATGATGGATGCTTGTACGTTCGTTACTCAATCACGATAAGGGACTAAACGGAGTCTTATGAAATTTCGTGTGAAGACAGCTTCAAAACTAGAATAAGACAGGTTAGTTTTTCTTAATTCAAATCCACACATGGTTGAATAAAAGTTGAAAGCTTTGTATGGAGAGATAAAAAAATCCGCGGGCTATTTCTAGTAATAAATACTTCCAGAGGGTTTCAGTCATTGGTTTGAAAACAGAGCTTAGCACTAATCCCCTAAAAAAGTTATCCGAAACTGGCGAGTTATCTCGCGACGAAGTTCAGCCGCTCATTAAACTTGGCAAATCCCTGGGAGGAGGTTTGATGGCTCAGTTACGCAAAACGGTCGGAGCATTTTGATGTTTACGCAATGAATTTGAGGATTAACGGTGATTAACTGAAATTAAAGTCATTTATTGAATGTTGAATGAATTTATTTTACAGCAATTGTGTTCCGGTCGGAATGGTTTCGATGCCGGTTATACTTATACAAGATGTGACCACCTCAGTGCTCAGGGATAGCCACAGACATCAGATATATCTGTTAGGATAGCAATGCATCTGTGAGCAGCTTCGAATAGGACAAATACTTACGATTATTAACTGGAAGATAATGTCCTTTTTATAATGTCCTTAATCCAAAGTTTGTCTGGAAGAGATCGCTCTATAGCGTAAAGACCGCCTTTTGTACTGTGTAACTTCTGTGTTGCTGTTGCTGTAATCACTTCGTGTGTACAATAAAGAGTATTCTATCTATCTATCTTTCTAACAGGACTAAGGTTCCTGTGGGATAGATAAGGGAATTCGCCGCGGGCGGAGACTCGTAAATAATGAAAATCAAAGTATACTTACGAGTACAGCTTATACAACCATATTTTGGAATGTAATAGAACACATCGACCTATGCATCGAATAAAGGTATATGTGATTATGAAACCAAAACACTTTTATTGTATTTCTGTCTCTAGATAGACCACTAGATTATACTAAAAAATCAAAATTTTAAAAAGTTATGTAATTACGAAGATAGCAGCCGAATAATGGTACATGTAGTGTATCTAGAGACAGTAATACAATAAAAGTGTTTTGGTTTCATAATCACATATACCTTTATTCTATGCATAGGTCGACATACATTCTCGGGACAAAATATCTTTTTAACAATCGCTTTATTTAAACTTTCCTACTGTAAGCGTATTCAGACGAATGTGTCGGGTAATGGTCCGGTTTAATTCAATTCAAATAATAAAACAAACACCATGAAACAGCTATGATACGCGTATAGGTTTGTTTACATCCGTTTTGCATATAGATTGTTTCAACTCCTATGAATTCTAATAAGAATAAATTACGGTCTGTATCAAATTTGAACTTTTGGCGGAATTCGTCGACGTCAGACCTTATGTAACCAGTTCGGGCGACGTCAAATATGCTCTAGGAGGGCTTTCAATAAAGGACTGATGGAAAGTTTGGTAGCGTTTCGTATTCAACCATGTACCTCACATGCCTACGATAGCCGAAGACGGGGATGTCCGTCAACGCGTTTCGCATATGTACATAGGTTCGGGCAAACACCGACTTGAATCCATTTGCTGTCAACGCCAAATTGTCGTAAAATTGACGCATTAGATTAATCTCACGTCTCGAAGGGCCTGGGGAATTTCGCTCCTTTCCTGTGATTGATGGCTGAGTTTCTGTCAGTTTTTAAAGCTTAGGCCGTCAGCTTGGTGTGCTCTTCGCAGATAACCTCATTAGCTAGGCAGAGGTTAACGGCGCTCTCCTGAGCTGATTGATCACTGATCAAATTATGGCATATTTTTAAAGACTTATGATGCGCACCTAATATGCATGTGTTTTTATTTTTTATCTGAAGGTAATTAATTATATAAAGCGTGACATTGCGGAAATCCATTGTTATAAAGCTACATTTAATCTACTTTACAACAATCCGTGAGCAAATCGTATGATGGAGTAAACTTTCATGCATATAGTACCTCCAGACCTCCATCCCACAGATGAAAACATGCACATGCAGTAATGAAAATATACACCAACATGCATACATACATAATACAATAAAATAATTAAGGTATACAATAATTTAGGTAAATAAAATACCACCACCACGTGTTCTGCCCCAATAGGGCATCATCAGGGTAAATAGATTCATAGATTAAACGTAAAAAAGAAAAGCAGAATATTTAGGACTTAAAAAGATCCCAAATGTTTATGCTTCCGTGTTTCAGTCGCATTATAATTTACTTTTAAGAAATACCGGCATACAAAACGGATCCCGCGGGGTGGTAGGTAGGTACGTCAAGGTAAAAGATTGTTGCTTTCTAACATATGAACGTTAGCACTGCATTTGCGAAAAATGAAATTTTCCTGTGTTAGGAAAAATTATGTTGTCAAATTATAAGGTGGTTGAAATATAATTTAGATGGCTACACGTACACTGCTATGCAATTCGCTAACAGTCTCGCTCTCAACCTCGACTTTACTTATCACTTCATACAAGAACTGTTAAACTTACAAATCATTTGGTATAGTGGCCCCAATTTATCTGACCCAGTGGCTAAAATTGGAACTAACTGAAGTTTACTTACATTTTCTTTTAAATTGGTCGACGACAGCGACACCGACTTCTGTCAGTCACCGGGTCATTTAATTTTGTAGAGCTCTCTAATGGACAACAGTCATATACAGGTTATGGGTTAATACAGGGAGGCTTTCAATCCATCCATTAGCCTTTAAAAGTCCACTGCGAGACATGGGCGCCACTGCATCCGGTCTTGAGGCCTATGAATCCAGCGGTTTGCCGCTGTCTTCTTCAAGTCATTAATCCACCGGTCGGGGGGCGACCTGTGCTCCTATTTCTGAGTCGTGATCTCCAGCCAAGGACCTGTCGTCCCTCGAACGATGTGGCTTACTAATTGCCACTTCAGCTTACTTATTCTGCGAGCAATGTCGGTAACCTTTGTTCGTCTACGAACATCATCATTTCTGATTCGATCGCGTAGCTAAATACTAAGCATTGCTCTGTCCATAGCAAGCTAGCCGACCATGAACTTGCGAATTAGACTGTAATGGAGCACTTCTCGCGTCCGTAAGTCATCACTGGCATCACACACTGCTCGAATACATTCGAATTCAAGCACTGAGGTAATTTGCTTTGCAGGCAAAGAGGTTTAAGGTAGTTGGAAGGTTTGACCGGAAACGACATGAAAGCAATTTCTGCATTTCGGTCATCGTAATCGCACTGATTAGGCGTCCATCTTAGTCCTAGAAGAAGCAACGCATTTGAATTTCAACCGAAGCTTTCAAGGCTTGCAAATCTATGCTTTTGTAGGTTGTCCAGTCGTCAGTTGCCAGTTCATGTACATCAAAAAAGCATATCAAATCAGGAATTTGAAGCTCACACGATCGCGCATCATTCGCTCCGAACAATGGCCAGTGAAATATAACGCCGCGTATTTCACCACTCCACACAACAATGAATAATAATATTGTAGAATTGCGGATTCTTTGAACCGGGTATAATGAAGGCTGCGAGAGCGTAATGTGCCATCGACGCGTTCGGAGCTCCAGGCTGGCAGAACCTGCATGCAGTTGAACGGTTTCACTCTGCCGTTGAACGTGAGGAAGATTCTGAAGACGGTAGTCTGAGTTGCAGAAACTTACTGAAGGTCTTTTTGAGGTCGTCTGTCCCCCTGGTCGGTAAGTAGCTTGTTAAAAAATTAATTAAATAAACGCAATAATGCTGAGTGAATGTCTCTTTGGTCCGTAAAATATAGCTTACCATGTAGCTTCTGCTTATAAAAGTATTGTACATTAATTTTAAAGGTACTTATTCAAGCAGTTTGTTTGTATTTTAATATTGTGCTATATTTAGTTACAATTTTAATTGTACCTACCCAATAAAATTTTAATTTTTTCTTTTAAACGCCCCGCGATCGGAAATTCGCCTTATCTCCAATATACTACTCCAGTAGTAGATCAAAAAGGAATGACATTTAATATCAAAACCGTTGTCTTTGTAAATAAAAGTAGATTTCCAAAATAGCGTAACCGAAATTCCGAAATTAAAATTTTCACTTATCGGAAATAGATGGCAGTTCTTTGTCGAGAATCAATTATTTTTTTGCATGACCGATTTTACATTACAGCTGAATTAATCTGCGGGCGTCTGTTATTGATGACTATTATCTTTTATTTATATTAACAAAGCTTCTTAAATGAATTGAATATTGTAATTTTTGTCGATAGCTATAATTTACTTAGAGCAGACGCGATAATTTTAGCATCAGCGATTCGCGTGTTTGCGATTGTAGCGATGCTGGATCACGGTTTGGCGATTTGTTGCGTTCAGTTGCGGTATTGAAAACGCTTTTTTTAATGTTAATAAAATAGCAATTGAGCATGTAGCTCTACCCATCCGCTGCTGCCCATGACAACTTTGACAAACCTCGATAAGGACCGTAACATGAACTGGGGATGTCAGTCCGGTTAGTACGAGATGTTAATAGGAATGTTAGTTGGTCAGTATTCGTCAGTATAAGGACTATGGGAGAAAGAACTGTTAGTGACTGTAAGTCCTGTTATTCGTTATGAGTGAGAGTCCTGTTAGTAATGCTTAGTAATTGTCCTGTTCGAAGCTGGCCACAGAGGCGTTGCTACCCTTGAGGACTAAGGTGGTCGCCTCTTGTATAAGTGTAGCCGGCATCGACACCTTTCCGACCGAAACATAATTGTAGAAATGGTGTGGCGGAGGCCGTGGGCAAACCGTATACAGGTTCTAC
>DWLO01004140.1:0-10250 GCA_018245335.1 Dalla quadristriga | reverse complement strand
TAATTTGATGTTATTTAGATATTACTTATTTTAATACTGTTTCATGACATTCGTCGAGTGTGCCGCCTGTACCTTATAACGAAACAAATAATGAGCTTACTTTGAGTAAACACAAATAAGTTAAGAATAATCCGTCCACCAATCCCCATTAGAGGTAACCCTTGATGGTGTAGATATAGAGAATAACGGTGAGTTGGAGAACAAAACAGGATTACGTGGCAGGCTTAACGTTTCGTTACTTAAATTAAAATATCCAAATCATAGCCTACTTGAATATTTAAAAAAAAACTTACCTTCTTCAGCAACAGATTCCGTTACTCATACGACATTCGAGTTAAGGAATATTGTATTCGCTTTAAATGTGGGTATTCTCATACGACATTCAAGTAAGGAATATTGTATTCGCTTTAAATGCGGGATTTCCCACCAACGGCTTTCTAACGGTTTGTTACATAAATTATTTAGTCCTTCAAGTCATGGCCTGCTTGTAAGAATTAATATTAAAAAAAAATACCTAGCTTAGTCGTCAGGCGACTCTATTACTCATACGTTTTCAGTATTCACTTTAAGGAATACCTATTGCATTTTGCATTAAATGCGTGGTAACGACCGCAGGCTTTCCAGGAAAATTGACGTGGTTTTAAATTTAAAGCCTTCGGGGAACTACAAAGCAGCTTTATGCAATTTCTTGAAACAAAACCAGCATGATCATAAACCATGTAATAACTAAACCATGATAGAAATTGATGAATCGTAGCTGGCAGAACCTTTGTATAGTTGTAGTGACGTAATGGACAAGCCCAAGCCCTTGCCTGGTTGTGGAGATGATAACTCTACCCGTCTACTCTATAGGTAGACACTTAGGTTTCTACAAGAAATGTTCATTCGAGAGTTGTTGAGGGAGGCAGCACCTCCCTATCGTGTCATTGATAAGGCATTTTCTTGGGGTCGGCATAGCCATATTAAAAATTTTGTGGCTCTTCCCGCCGAGATCAGAACGCCGATGCCAATGTTGCTAGAATGAGACCGCGTCACGCTCAACACATGATAAGAAATCAAAACAAACTATATTTTCACTAAAAGGCGCAGTTCCACTTTCAAATAGTGCTCCCAAAACTAATGCAGCGATCGCATAATACGCCGCCGCCGACTACACTATTCCAATCTATTGTGTGACATCCTAGGATCTGTTACTAGGTAGCCAGCCAATTGCCCCAATCAGCCGACACCACCCATCTTTGCATAACAGGATCCCGCGTGGGTGTACATAGGTACCTAAGTACCTACCGTATCACGGGCAATAATTGCCATCTATATGTATCCAGTTTCATCCATTTAAATACGTATCCCTCACAGGGGGCAAGGTGATTAGAGTCACGGCCGTTACAATTGTAGCGGACAGGTAGGGGCAAATGCAGCGTGGCGTGGTCTGGTCTCGTTAGTCTCGATAGATACGCCATTATCGTCATCCGCCAAGCCCACTGATGCAATGTCGAGGGCACGTGAGAAAAAACGCATGAAATCCCAGCGATGCGATTATGTAAGTATTAAACTAGACAGACAACCGCCGCTCGTCAGCGTGTAATGATTACACTACACGCTTTCAAATATTTTTTATACTCAGTAGAGAAGCTGTGAACGGTGATAGCCAAATGGATAAGATTCCTCCTAGAGGTCGAGATACGATTATAAAGTTCCCAAGGCGTGTGAAGTCTGCAAACTAGCATTTGGCCGCATGGTAGTCTACGGCCTTAATCCTTCTCATAGTGAACAAAGATGATGATGATGATGAAATAAATTTCTCTACATAACTTAATTGTAAGCTAAAATTTGAATTAAAAAAAAGCAAATGATCACTATTATGTCGGCCTCTCTATTGCTATGCCTAAACAAGGCGCATAATATGTCTATTGAAATGTATATATTGTTATGTATTATATTACTGTGACATGTGTAATGCAATAAAGAAAGAATAAATTGGTAAGGTACTTAGACTCCATACACAATTTAAAAACTTAACTTATCCTGCTGTGACAGCTTGCAAGTTATTTGAAACTTTCATATTATCAACATCACTTACTTTAGGTCACACAAAACAGAATCGTTTCTTATAATCCAACACGAAGTCTTGAGTATAGGTACTACGCTTGGGAAGGATGGTTGCGAAGCCCGATGCAACCATTTTCACAATTACCATAATTACCAATTGTATAATACTACATATATGAATGAACGTCATCGGACATTGTAAATTGGTACTTGTGTAGTCACACGACGATGACGAGAACGCTCTCAAGATTCATTAATTCCTGGTGAATCTAGCGCGTCTCCATTTGACACAGACAGACAATGTGCTATAACAGTTTGTTTTGCCGTTGATTAAGAACTAAGAACTGTCATGTACATTTTTATGGTATGACAATTGCAATTCTGAATGCAGCATTTCATTTTTTGGTCCTATCCGTTTAAGACAAAGGTAACGCAAACATTGCATCTACATTCAACAATCAATAGTCAAGCTGTTTCATTAGACTAGGTTCTCTTTTAATATGACATGTTAAGTCTTAAATAAGACTCTCAAGACTGTGACGACGAGGACTGATAATCGACGAGGAAGAGAGAACCTCGAATGGAGTAAAAAGGAGCACAGGCCGCCCTTCGACAACTGACGACCTAAAGAAAACTGCGGGAAGCCGCTGGTTTAAGACGGCACAGGACCGGTCGGAGTGGCGTCAAATAGTAGATTATATGCCTATGTCCACCAGCGCACCTCTAAAAGCTGATGTATGGAAGGATGGAACTTAAAGATCAATAAAATCAAATCGTAATTCTCTTTCCAGGTGACCCCATCAACTGCATCAACGACGGAGCGGTGCCCGGCCACGTGCTCAACACCTACTGCTGGATCACGTACACGTTCACCCTGCCCTACTCCGGGACGAAGGGCATCGTGCACCCCGGCCTGGGGAACGACTATGAGGAAGAGAAGCGCATTCACGCCTACTACCAATGGGTGCCTTTTGTGCTGTTTTTCCAGGTGAGTTAGCTCTACGAATACTTCTACTACTACATATCTATCTTAGTACTTATAGTATGAAGTCGGATGACACCGTGGCGCGTTAGTCTGTGACCCTGACTGACGAGCCGTGGGTGCCGGGGTAGACATTTATTTGGCTGATAAATGTCTGTACTTGGGTATTGGGCGTTAAATTGCGATCTTTTCTGTGTCCGCTTACTTTATTATTATTATAATTTTACTTTATCTATAGACATTAATTACTATAGACGGCGCTGAATACAATGAAATAGAACTAAACAAGTAGGTATCCTAAAATGTTTGTCCCGACATTAGTAACTGATCAGTTTTACAAATATACTTCTAGTGTCACCAGTCATACATTAATTTAACTATTAATTTAATCGTGACATGTGCCGGTAGATTTCGTGAAATTTATTTTGTCGAATATGTACGTTCGTAATGTGAACCCGGCATAAGAATGAATAATAAGGCTAAGAATTCAATACAGCGGGTAATGTGAGAGGTCCTTCTTCGACAAGTCAATGACTCGAGATAGCGACCAGTCACGTTAATTTCATGACTGATACAGATTACCTACAAAACTCTAGGACGTCATAGAATTTGACTTATCTGTTTATATGTTTGGTTCTTCTTCACCCTTCATCGTAAAGCAACTTTGCGTTTTGGCAACTATCTTCGATTTTCTGGATTGAGGGACGATGTCAGTATTGGCCTTTAATATCACAATCATCACAAAACCTGACACCAAGTAATGTTTTAAGTCCTCGGCAGTAGCAACGTCTGTGTGACCCATCACAGGAAGAGCTTTTAAGTGGGTACGCGGCTATACTCACCTAACTCACCTTGATTTATCAAGATCGCCCGACTAGTTTCGTTCCAATACGTGGTATTTTATCCACTGAGCGGCGCCAACGCCCGTCGTGAACCTTTTCTATTAAAAGTTGTATCAGAATGGCCAGCCACGTGCTGCCTTTCAGTAGGTACTAACAGGTATTAAAAACGATAAATATATTTTTCTTATTTCAGGGTCTGCTGTTCTACATTCCGCACTGGATCTGGAAGAATTGGGAAGAGGGCAAGGTCCGGATGATCTCAGACGGCATGCGCGGCACCCTGGCCACTATTGCCGATGACAAGACCAACAGACAGGTAATACCGGCTAATAATAAATAATATTATTAGCCAGTAATAATAAATAATTTCATACTGGCTACAACCCCTTAGCGGTCTATTGCGAGACATCGCTTCTCACAACTGCAGAGCAGACGTCCCTACAAGCATGGAAGCGCTTAAATCGTCCCACTAGCGATGACAAGTGGTCACTCGTGCTACTCTAGGGGCTCTATTTTTGAATCGCTCGCCTCGAGTCAAGAGGTCGACTTCGAGTAATTTTTCGTTCTTTTTGAATCGCTCGACTGCAACTAGTGGTCTCAACCCCTCGTTAGGCTGAGCGAGCGATAGAATAAACGTCAAATATGTGTCATTACTCTCATTATGTGTCATTACTCTGTAAATGTCCATTTGTAAATTATATTTAATATTTCAAAGTAATTTATCAAATTATCGATTAGTTGTCATGACTTGGAAGAGTCGACTATGACATAAGTAGCATGAGACTATTACGCATAACGTAACTTTGTCAATCGGTTAAGACTGACACAAGCCGTGGGGCTACGAGCGCTTCACATACTCAAACATGCTCGTCAGTATAATATCCCGGCATGCGGTATAGGCGCCCAGTGTCATCAATTGGTACAATTGAGATAAGGCTCCGTGACTAATGAAGCTTGATGTCCCTAATTTGACCCGAGCATCATTGTTGCGTAATGGTATTTCATGCTTATGAGCTTCGATTTTCTTTTTATCAGATTTATGTCAACATCAGTATCTACCTATCACTGGCTCGCTACTGAGCACGGGTATCCTCTAGAAATGAGAAGAGTCAGGGTTATAATTCACCATGCTGGCCTCTTGTGGGTCAGCAGACTTCACACGCCTTTGAGAATATTGCTGTGAGGTGTTCCGATTTTCTCAATGTTTTGCGTCGCTGGAAAAACAAGTGATATTTAATTGTTCGAAACGCACATAAGTTTTTGCAACCAATTTGCGTTTTGGTCATAAGAGTTTGCCACACATAAATAAGAGGCGCCCGTGTCAATCCTCAAGAGTCAGGAGCAAAGAATCTCCACTAACCACTTTTAATAGAACTACATACTAAAGTGAGTTTTAAGCTTCTAGGAACGGCAGTGGCTGCTTTAAGCCACTACCCGTTTGCTACTTGTTCACTTATAATACTTTTTTCTTTTTTCACAGAATCGACTCGTTCAGTATCTCCTTGATACGCTTCACATGCACAACACCTATTCAGTTGGCTACTTCTTCTGCGAATTTCTAAACTTCGTCAACGTTGTATGTATAATTTGTACTTATATTACGCGCCAAACTTTATTACCGCTTTGATCTATGCGCAGTTTGATGCGCAGTACACAAATTTGGGGTATCGGCGGTACGTGCGGGCGGGGGAAGGAGGCGCAAGCGGCTAGTGGCGTCCCCCCGCTACCCGCGCTTAGCCCGCTCGCCATCCCCATTGACTATACATGTGCGGGAGCTAATCCGAGCTAAGTTCTGAGCGGTCATAAAGTTTGGCACGACCTATACTTACCATCCGTATTTGTTACATATACACAGCTTTTAAAACAAAGTAACCACTAAAGATGCGTAAATGATTAACTAAGTTAAGTTTTAATGCTTCATTATGATTAATGACCACAAGAATTTCCCACGATACCATAAGACTGGACGCGTTGAAATGAACAGAGTCCTTGCTTTTTTGCGGCTCTGTCTTGTCATTCGACAACTGTTAGCATCACACGACAAAAAACTGGAGTAGTTCGACGAACTCGATCACAAAAAGTTATAATACATATATAACGTTAGAACTTAAGAGACGTGCAAACATTTTAATTTATTGTGCAACAAAGTTATGTTAGCCTAGTGTTAAAGTTTAGTTTACGCAGTGATTGTGGTAAAGTTATGTCTCCTATCCCTACAACAAAGATTTATATTTGCAGGTTGGCAACATATTTTTCCTGGACACATTCTTGGGCGGTGCCTTCTTGACATACGGCACAGACGTCGTCAAATTCTCCAATATGAACCAGGAGCAACGAACGGATCCTATGGTAAGTTACGTCCATTGAAACTAAATAAAAGCCCTATCACTTGCCTATTTTGTCGAATTGGGAACAATGTAGGTCCGAACTATTTACATAACTCAGTTATCTTAATCACACCAACACCGGGACACTTTGGGTACGGCATAAATTAGTACATTTTTGTCTTTTTTTTTCAGATTGAAGTTTTCCCGAGAGTAACTAAGTGTACCTTCCACAAGTTTGGTGCTTCTGGAACGATCCAGAAACACGATGCCCTCTGCGTTCTTGCATTGAACATCCTTAACGAGAAGATATTCATCTTTCTGTGGTTCTGGTGAGAACACATTAAATTAATGCGTTTTAATTGTTGGCCTGTTTCCTACGCTTTACGATTTAATTATCTGGCACTTAAAATAATCCTTGGCGAGTCCGATGAACTGCTTCCTTGCCAAATCGTGATCATGAATTGCGGAAATTATAGTGTCCATTGTGTGAACGAAATAAATATAAAACGTATGGGTTTTTTACAGGTTTATCATTCTGTCAGCGGTGACCGGTCTCGCTCTGGTGTACTCGGCAGCCGTCATCCTGCTGCCGAGCACTCGCGAGACTATTCTCAAGCGTCGATTCCGCTTCGGTACTCCTAACGGAGTTGAGGCACTCGTTAGGAAGACTCAGGTACAGACATAATTCATTACCATTATTGTTATCACATGGGCCATAAATAAATTACTGACTCATTTGAATATAAGTGGGCATATCATTACCTACTCACATCATTTATTATTTGGTAATGTACCGTAAAAAATGTTGATTACATAACTTTAAATTTTGAAATATGTTCGATCATCGATATATCTGATTCTAAAGCTTCCAATCCATTGAGTCCGTAAGATTATGTAGAAAAGAAAGCAGGACTTACACAGAAAATACGGTATGTTTATCGTCTTCTGGGTCAGGGAGATAAATTAATAACACAATAAGAATAATAATAATATGAATATTTGCAGGTTGGCGATTTCCTACTTCTGCACCTCCTCGGCCAGAATATGTCCCTGCGAGTGTTTGGCGAGGTACTGGACGAACTGTCGCGGCGGCTTCACCTAGGCTCTAATCCTCCTTCCGCGCCCTCTACGCTAGAAATGGCCCCAATCTACCCTGACATCGACAAGTTCTCGAAGGAGACCGAGACGTAAAACAGCCAGGTAACGAGCAATGCGCCTAATGTATCGCTATGGAAGCTCCCACCACGCCTCAACTACATCCTTTAAGAAATCTTTGATAAGTAGTAATTTTTGATATGATTGGTTTTGAAGGACGATTTCTTAAATCGTGTACTCGAGTCATGGTGTTTTGTGTTTCTCCATTAACAGGCGTATTGTTCAGAATCTAGAGCCAATCGGCGTCCATATTGCCAGTTGCTGTTAAGTGACATGTTATTAACGCAAAGTATCGACTATTCATGACATTCCTTTGTTGCAGGCAGCATGTTAACTATAATTTGTTGAGATGTTAGCCACAGTTTGCCTTTGATAAGCCTGAGCTTTAAATTTAGGTCTCAATGAGGTGTTTAGAAGTAATTGCTTAATGGTATTAGCGGAAGGTTTGTGAACTTTTAATATAATAGTGAAGTTCACTGTAAACTTTTATAGAAATCGGCGAATTTATATCTATTGACAAAATTGTTGGTTAAGACTGTCTTGTAGTTTTATTGTATTAGAAAAATGCATATTACTGTTGGCTGTTGACATCGTTTATTCCTAAAGCATTGAAGACAAATATTAGAAACTAGTTTTTGCCTACATAGATGTATCATAACTATAGATGGTTGCAATACTACATCAGTCTATTCGTTTTCTTTAATAGGATAGTTACTGTGTATTCATACGCCAACATAAAAATACATATCACACTTAAGCTCAAACGTATCTCATTGTAACGTAAAAGACATATTTTAACGTACAATATGCACCTAACCTTCCTATTGAATTAATCTTATGATCAAGGAAAGCCAATATAGTAAACAAATAATTTTATTTCAATGTCTTTGATGTATGATGTATGCTATACATGTGTTCTATGTAATAAGGTTCTCTTCTCTGTTTCGATTAACGACTCGGATCGAAAAGCGGTCAATAGTACAAAGTTTCCTTTTGTAACCTCTTAGCGACCCTTTCATTTCTTTTTAATTTTAAATGTAATAAAATTCATATATCAGTTGAAACAGTTTAGTGTAAGTATTAGAATAAAATTGTTGGTGCAAAAGACAAGGTGTTAACCCTGATGATGGATGTTATTATACTCAAGTAATTTACTCGATACGTCGTGCCATTGTAAACGGTAATTTCTCATTAGGCACGTGCACACTGGCCGGGCTTGCATTTCCTATAAGTTTTTCACGAAACATTCGCCATTCCACCAAGGGCCTGTTTATTTGTGTATTTTATCTTTAGAATTAGGACGTTCTCAGTCAATTTAGCCATATGAAGATGCGATGTACGTGAGGTTATTCCAATACGGTGGACTTCCAGGAATCTCGGAACTATTCTTCCATATCAATAATGTTAGCATAATAAGTCCCAGTATACTGATGTAGGGTACGTAAGTGAATTTTAATATTGACTATGTATTTACTTTTAACGGGGCACTTTTAATTTGAAAGGTTTATACCCTTTGATATACATTGAAATATTCTATTTGTATGAATTATATTTTACGAGTTTATTGCTATTTTACTATGTAGTAAATCTAGTGTTACTTTTAAGAATCCGCTTGGTATGATCCATCATTCCTTTTGATATTACTATATTATTTGCATGTGTTAGTTAGACTGCTCTTGTGACAGTTCAATTGTAATTTCGATTGTGTTGACTCAGAAATTAAACAAATTTAATAAATAGAGCATGTTTTATTTCATCCCTGCGTCATAACACAAATAATATCTCTATGACATTCGAAACCACACAATGTACAACTTACATCCTCTTACAATCATTTCAGTTGATAAGAACTATTGCAGCACAAAATTTGAAAAATAAATATATATACAACTTGGTAATGTAAATAGATAAATACCAAATATAATATAATAATAGTGAAAGTGTGTTTGTTAGTTTGTTCTTCGTTAACGATGCACCAGAGCAGTGGACCGGCGTGATTTTTTGCGAAGAGATAGTTTATGGGCCGGAGAGTTATATAGGCTTTTTATCCCGGAAAAATGCATGATACCTGTGGGATAGATAAGAGAATAACATGCGGATGGGGCCGCGGGTACAGCCTCGTAACAAATAAATACATAATTTAAATTCATTTTCTTTACCTTTCTACTAGTTTTGTATGTACATAATCTTGATACCAACAAAAAAAACTCAGCCTTAAAGATACAAAAAGACGCCTATTCACGGCGCATTAATTGAATTCGAATTCTCCAAAACCTCACGAAATTATAAAGTTATTAAAAAATATTTTCATTCGAAGAATCGTTACTATAACATATTGATAATGAAAAGGTGAAATTTGATCATTAACTGCTTAATTAGGTGCACAAATGTAAGCTTAAGATGGCAATGCTCAGTAAGAGTAGCGCATCGTAACAACTAAACAACGAACAAGGATTGTTAACTCTTTCTAATGACGCTAGCAATCGACAACGAAAAAAGCAAAAAGCTCATAAAACGCAGTCACATAAACCCTTCGCGGGCCATTGCACGATATCCTTTTTCCCCTTATTGCCAACACGAGTACAAAACACGCCGACTGGCCATTGTTGGCGGCCCACGACAAAATAATAGACGCCAGGTGCTGAACGTAAAATTCAAACAATACATTAATACCGAAGCCCGTTCGAGGCTAACCCCCTTTTTATGCTGTGAGTACGGGCCTTAACTCTGAAAAGCCTCTATTATTATACCCCCAAGCATCGGCTATGGATCGGCCAAGTGAAAGCTACCAATATTGTTTTTAAACGATTAAATAATTTAAATAAATAAATAAATAAACGCTTACACACTCACACCCCCGCACTAGGAAACCCTGTGTTGCGGGTGGCGGATACA
>DWLO01004139.1:0-10250 GCA_018245335.1 Dalla quadristriga | reverse complement strand
AGTAATGGTCCTGTTCGAAGCTGGCCATAGATGCGTTGCTACCCTTGAGGACTAAAGTAGTCGTCTCTTGTATAAGTTTAGCCGACATCCACACCTTTCCGACTGAAACACAATTGTTTAAAAACAATAGTTGTGGCAGAAGTGGCGGTGGCGGTGGCACCACCCCGGTCGATCCGTATACAGGTTCTACCACCTGGAGACATTGTCCAACACAATGTATATACAATTACACTATCCGCTGGTAATAAGAGGATGCCAATGGCGTCAATGTTATGAAATGTTCACCTTGAGCGTGTGCAACCTGATCGCACCGCCTTCATTGTTTTCGTAAATTCGATCCTGTATCAGCTACTCCACCGTGTGACGATATTCTTACTTTTCAATGTGTTTATTACAACTCTTGAACGTATTAGGTTTAGTTATATTATATACATTCAGCAAATAATTAGAGGTCTACGTTTGTTGCCTTTTTACTTAATGTTCTTAAAGCCTTTCCCAATTATAGTGGTATCCTGTAATTAAGGCAACATCTAACCTATGACATAGAGTAGGTGTATATTGTAAACATGTTAATGTGTCTTATTGTTGTTGGTTGCACTGAATGAATAAAAATAATTTAAAATTCTCAGAAAGGGCATGGATTTACAAAAAACTTATTCTTTACATTTTTAAGCTTAGATTACAACAGTAATGGATTGTAATACAATATAATAAGGACATGTGTTACAGACAATCACAACGGTGATAGGTACACTGGTAATAAACCTGATAGGCGGGTGTTTTTTCCGATCGCTGGAGGGACTATATTGTTATAAAATTAGGTGCCAATACGTGGCACATACTGTTGAGTTATAATAAAAATTTAAAACCAATAACAGTTGTTTATTTGTCGCCACACTTTCGCAAGAAACGAGGCCGCAGTCTCCGGAAGATGTATTATCATATTGTCACGTTAGTAATTATTTATTGTGTCGTCGATGACGCTTGTAATACATAATTATATCGGATAAAAGATATGAAAAGAACTAGACGCTCAATTTGTATCCCTGCATGTTCCAATATAGAGAGAGGCTGAGAGGCCATTCTATACTTTACACATCTAGAGAAGTCTAGAGCAAATTCCAATTATCAAAGTCTTTTAACTTTTAAGCTGCCTGACCTGTATAGTAGTATTGTGTAATAATTAATAGGCCACTGTACTGTAGAGAAACAACTCTTGCGACATTAGAGACTTTACACAAATATAAAAGAGTCCAGACAGCCCTACTTAGCTGCCAACGTTGGCCGGTTGCAGGTTGCCAGAATTTACATGCCTTTGTAACCAAGCGCACTCTCAGACGAGCCGGTGTCCTCACGAAGCTCTCCTGCACCGTTTGAGCACGTAATTTTAATTATTCAAAATGCAATTTAAACTTTCGTTACATCTTTATTTACTTATATAAGGAGAGCCTAAAATCCAGCCATCCGACCATCACCGCTCGGTACCGAATACTTGACAGGCTCGTAACTTGTGGGTAAGTTAATCACATGCCAATCAAATATGGCTTCTAGTCATCAAATTTACCGTATAGTACCTACCTATTGGGCTCATTAGCACAAATCATCATTATCACAATTGAGAAGCGTACTTCACCACACTGCTCCAGTACGGATTGGTGAAGGGGTTAGTGGCCAATCCGATTATCGGAACTCAGGCAGACTGCTTAGAATTTATTCGTAATCTATTGATTATTTTATGTTGCTACAATGATTAAAATAAGTTTCCATAGCTTAGTATTTACTTATCTAAATTGAAATAGAACACCGTCTTAATGTACCAAGCCCTTTAAACTGTATTTACAAGTACATATTAACAAGAAGAGCACTTACATGTGAACACTGAAGATTCTATCGCATTTTAAATGGTATGATTATGATGCACTGCTTTTTCCATTTTGGTGTTTTATTAATTCATGATAGATCTATAAGATAAGGCTAACATGCGTTAATAAATAAAAATACTATACTTTGCTCGCGGCTCCGCCTACGTATTAGTAGTTTTTTCCGTAAATGAGTACTTTTATTACCCATTTAATACCTTTATAAGCAATTTTTTTTAAATGTTCTTATCCAGGGTTCCAGTTACCTTCATGCCAAATTTCATACGAACTCGTAAGTAGCTATTGCGTGATTCAGGAACAAACACCCATCCTTACAAACTTTTACATGTACTATACTAGTTAGGTTCACTAGAAGTTTATCAATGAAACCAGTCCGGATGCTGGTGATTTACTTGATAGGGTATAGTCGCGTTAGACAAAACAATTTCTCCGCGCCGTGTCGCCCACTCGTTCCAGGTAGCGCCGGTTAACGTGATAATGAACGTGTGAAGTGTGACGAGTGCACTTAAGGTCTATTGCGCAGTTTCTTTTATATATTAAGTACCTATGAACTTCATAGTATGAAGGTAGGTACAATCTATACGATATTTGAACCTGTAGTGCTGACAATCTCCTTGTACCAAGAGACTGGAGATTTTAAGATGGGTAGGTAGACAGTGCGCGTTCTTCATTCAGTGGTAACTCTAATGTACGCTGGTACCATGAGATTGCTGACAATGGTTAATCCTTTGACTATTTAAATGTCCGATGCGACGGCGCATTTTAAAACAAATGAAGTGCAAGGTCGGTATAATTGCCGCATAGATGTGTGCGAGACGCAAGTGACCGTATATACTCAAAATATACGCAGACATTGACACATTTTGAATGACACTGAAGTAGAGGAAAGAACCCAATGTATAATTAGTGTCCTTTTTTAAAGTCAAATAATAATAATAAAACTAACTGTTAAATGTGCCTTCGCAAATACGAAAGCGCTCATGAAACCCTTCACTCTTGGCCAGTAATGTTGAGTATTGGAACAAACCCCATAGGATAAGATGGTCAAAAACATTCCATAATAGTTCAAACTCTGTCAATTCAATTGGTATTGGTAATGTCACTTACTCGTAGATAGAAATAGAGCTTGTAGTCCACGCGTATAAACTCAGAAACAAGTGCATTGGATTCGAACCCCGTACCACTAATAAGTCACCACCACCCGACCGTCACCTCTTCGTATAGTAGTAAAACGTAAACTCAACACCTGATCCACGGCAAAAAGAGATGTGACGTTGCTACGTATCGAACCTACACACATAATATGTACATGCTTTGTATCGCTGATGTCGTATTTCCTCTCCAAGAAACCTATCATAACCGTGTATAAAAGATTTGAGGGGTATAAACCACGACACTCTAGAGCAGGCAGGTGGCGCAGTAATGGCATGTGCTGGTTCGTTTGCCTACAATCGCTTTTGCGGCGCCCCGCAGCGCCCCGCGGCGCGCACCCGCTCGCGACTTCCATACTTACCGACGTCAAACTGTATGGAGTCAGAATCTACTTTATATTCCAAAGCTCCTATTTCACACTTTATTCTTGTACATAATCTAAGACATTCCGAAAACCACACAAAACCTAATTTCTATTCTTTTAAAAAGTAGGTTCTGATAGAAAGATAGAATCTAATTACCATGACGGGTTCGTGTTCGGCCATGTCCACAATCTACTGTTACTGAGTCGAAATATCAACATTAACTAGAATTGCGTGGGTAGTGGGTGCTTACTTATCAGTCACGTCTAAACGATAATATAAGTGGGTAAAGCTGGTACGTTCCAGAATTTTAATAGAAATCGGGTATAAATCAATTAAGTACCTACTTATTCAATTAGCAACGCCTGTAACAACAAGAAATACATGTCAATCTATTAAAGGTATTTTGAAAAAAAAAACGGAATTGGATCCTTACTATATGCTTTACCGTACCTATAGGCTTTGTTTCATCTCAATATCTCAGACGGTTTCTGCCATAACCCTAAGAATCTATACCCCTTTTCACTGTTTAAAATTTTCTGTATTTCGAAATTTCCCTCGGACGAACTCGCAAGCACTACCTATTCTGAATTAAAATCCCTTTCATCGAGTCTAGTTATATTTATGGCTCAACGGAAAGTGAAACTAACTTTTTTTTAAAATATAGGAGTACAGAAATAATTACGAGAATTTATAACAATCATTATTCAAGCTTAGATATTTTAAACCTGACTAGAAACACTAAAAAACTAAATAAAAAAATAGCATTTTTCCGCAAAAAATGGTATAATTTGACACGTTAAATAACATATACTCACACACAAACACCCACATCGACATACACGCACACATCATACCGCAATTTGTTAGCCTAACACAATGTTCATTATCATGTTAAAGTCTTTCCTGGGTAATCCGTTTTTGGTCATAGTATTGTAACAATAAGATGTAAAATGTTTTCTATGTAACGCTGTTGGATTACCAAATATATAAATAGAAATAAATAAATAATTTCCATACTATTTGTATGGAAGGAGCTTTGACGCGTCAGTTGCGTCGGCCGCGATGCGTTAAGCACTCGACGCGCCCCGCCGCGAGGGCGGGTAATTCACTTAGATCGCACGTCTACAACCACTCCTATTAAACACACCTCGTTTGTTTGCCCGAAATCTTCACATATCTCCATTTCATTGACAGGACAGTACAATCAGTAGATCGGTACAGACGACTTCATATTCAAAGAATAAAATTCGTGAAAAGCAAACATCAATCTTTACTTATTCAGATTCTTTTGCATGCTGAATACTGATTTTAATGACAAATGTAAAGGTATTAACGTACAATTAATTGATTATTTAAAGTTGCCCCTGTACAAACCTCTTGAAAATAACTTACTTATATAAGTTCAATTTCCACAATACATTCAAGTATTAACCTAACCGCAAAACTCCGATAACAATAGAAACCTCCTGACTTATCGTCATATGAATCGAAAGGACACCGGAATTATCCAAAAATCCAGCAAATAAAATTCCAATTACGGGAAAGAAATGACATATTCGGTTTGCACAAATCCTTAAAACGTCATCCAGATATCCATTACATGTCTATTAAACCTTACGACATATATTTGTGGGGCTCAGTCAGCAGAGATTCCCCTCGCAAACACGGCGCCGATTACGAGCTCGGCCGACTGGAGTAAACGAATATAAAACACATGCGGGAAGACGAATGCAAAATGTACTGTTCGGGCTTTGCATAGGTAAACACTAGTCTTCCACTCATCCCCACGGAACTGAACATCGCGGGTTCGAGCCGCAACATTCAACTCATTAATAATTCAGCAACGGTACAATTTCACTACATCAATGTTCAAATGCCAATGACCGAACACGCACTTAACATGGTGCTTCAGGCTTCATGTATCTAATAGTTAGTAGATGGGTACATAACATTTCTCTAATCCAAATTAATGCAGTAAGTGCTTCACGGAAACTGAAACATTTGTCGATTTCCCCGGCTTATCCATTTCCCATGGGTTCTAAGCCATTGATTACCTGTGGCCCTAAATAAACTAACACAAGAATACAGTATCATTATGTCCTATACTTATGCAGATCTATGATTGCGGGGCGCTTATCTGAAAACCTGAAGACCGCGGGAAACCGCTGGAATCAAAAGGCAGTGAGAATGGCACCAGTTAGGAAACTGTGTCCAGCAGTGGATCATTGAGGGCTGATGGATGGTTGGTATCACTCCAAAGCATGAAGTTGAAACCCAAAGTTATGTTAAACGCCTATAATTTTTTTAACGATTACACACACTCGTATAAAGTCGTATGTTGAAAATGGCAGACATACACAGATAACATCACCATGGACCAAGACCGGAAAGCAAACATTTATTTGCCAATAAAATGCGTGCTCCGGTCGGAAACTGAACCTAAGATCCAGAGCTCGTAAGTCACTAACGTAACGTGCTCTGAGATTTGTATAACATACCAGTAACGAAAATCGCAAAACTTAAACGGAAAATCGAAATTATCGAATCTGCAAACGGCGGACATGACATGCCGGGATAAACAAAATCACGTGGATTAAATTCTTGCGAAACCTGACCTACAAAGCTAATTTGAAGGACATCGAGAAAAGGAGAGTAACCTGACGTGGCGTCGTCTAAAGTGATGAGTCGCGCGTGGGCTGCCGGCGCGCGGGCCGGGCGCCGCCCGCTCAAGTAACGACCTATCGATTGGGAATACTGTCTAGTTAGCGATCTTCGCGCCCGCCGCGCCCCGCCGGGGAGGACCGCTCTCCACAGTTCGTACTTCGAGATTATTCGAGAACAAGCCTTTGAATTTTGTGAAGCCTGAAACAATGGCGAATTTAGCAGGCTCTATGTAATAACGCCAGGGGCTATGGGTAACAATGTCATGTGGTTGTTATTCGCTCGTAAATGTTTACGTACTTCCCTGGATTTTGTTCTAAATTTTCATTCAAGTAAATCCGTTTTGAATATACTTTTTGTTTGACTTTATTTTCGCTTTATATTTCTTAGACAGATTACGTGTTACTTACTTTGTAAAATTCGTATCGAAATAGAACGTAATATTTTACCAGTGCTGACTATACCTAATCCCAATTTTAAAAGCACAGATCCACAATAATAAAATCTGTCAAGTCGGTCCGTCTGTCGACCCAGTCCGGGAGTATCGACCGCGCGACCCTGTACCGGCACTGCTGCCTCAGCCGCCCGGAGTGGCGCTCCAGCCGCCATCAACAGTTTTTTTCCCTTACCGAGCAAAGAATAACAGGTGTTTGCTGTTGATGTTGATAACATTACACTTTCCAAAAAACACAACAGGCTATTTGTGCAACCGACATGGCTATTTATGCTGTGACTGGCTGTGAGTAGCAACGGTTTTATGATTGAGTTCGATTTAGACTGTGTTTACATTCGTTTTCGACAATATTTGACGACTTGGTGACACGTTGGTTACTGAACCTGCCTGATAAGCCGTGGGTCCTGGGTTCGATCCCCGGCCGGAGCAGACATTTACTTGGCATATAAATGTTTGTACTCGGGTCTTGGGCGTGAAATTGTAAAGTTTTCTGTGTGTGTGACCGCTCGCAACACAGGGAAACCTAGTGCGAGCGTTTGAGTGTGTGAGCGTTTATTTATTTATAATGGTTTCTGATACTTGAGCTGCAGTAGATACTTGACACTTCATGCCATCCAGTCAAAATATAACTATTCCAATTCTCTAATTTTAATGCCATTATAAGGGTAAATATATGAGGTATGTTTCATCATCATCACAATCCATCATCGGCCCACTAGTGAGCACGGGTATCCTCTCAGGACAACTGGGGTTTGGTCATAGTCCACCATGCTGGCGAAGGCGGGTTGGCATACGAAAGCTACGTACAGCAAGTGACAAATGCAATAAAACAATCATAGGTCTACAAAACTGTAACTTTTCAGTAGATTACTTAGAAAGAAAAATTAGATAGAAACTAATAATTTACTTATAAGCTTATCTCTTTACCATTACACAAGTGTATCTAGATGTATCCGTGAAGCCAATTTTTATTTGAAGAATAACTAATACATTTATTTATACACAAAACATTCTTATATTATTATTTCTTTGTAAATTTGTTTCTGTATCCTTTTTTTGGTGTGCAATAAAATAATTTTGTTTGGTATTGTATTGTATTGTAACAGTGCAAAAGCACACTTCACTTATTGAAACATTGAACATTCTTAACAATAAATTTTACTTTTAATTAATTTGCAGCATGATGCTGTCGTCTGTATAGTTACAAGACGACTTCGTTTCCCATTTAATGTAGACCCTGCTAGGAGCTGCCTACTGAGCGAAGAGTTGGTAAAGTTGGTGGTGGTTAGTTTGTAAGGTGGTAATACCTGTATACGGTTCGCCCGGGGCGGTGCCACCGCCACACCCATTTCTGCCGTGAAATTATTGTATTTCAACTATTGTGTTTCGGTCGGAAAGGTGTGGATGCCGGCTACGCTTATACAAGAGGCGAGCACCTTAGTCCTCGTGAGTAGCAACGCATCTGTGGCCAACTTCGAACAGGACTATTACTATACCTATATTACTAACCGGACTTACAGTCTCACAGTGTCACTCGCAGTCCTTTCTCCCATAGCCCTTATACGTACGAATACTGACCAACTAAAATTTTTATTAACATCTCTCTTACTTCGAGGTTTGTCACAGATGTCATGGGCGGCAGCGGATGGAGCTGCATGTTCGTTTGCTATATTATGCACATTAAAAAAAAACGTTCCGTTTGATTGCTGGTTGTGGCAGGCATTAGTTATGTGCCATATTTATAATATTACTGCATTCAATTGGATATAGGTAAAACAGAAAATCGCTAGTTTATAGACTACATTTTGTTTTTTAAACCCGTCATCGATAGGTGCAGTGATTGGCTGCAACCGATAGTAGCCCGCTGCAGAGCACGGGTCTTTCCTCTCAACTGAGTAGGCCTGATACCACGACCACCACGATGCTCCAGTGTGGATGGTTGGAGAGGTTAGCGGCCAACCCAAGTGTCGAAAGTTTTACAAACAAAGATTAAATCTTACGATAACAACCAAATCCCGCCGTTTAATGAGTCCTAATCACGGAGGCTTAAAACAAATCTACTAGCGGTCACCCATCCAACTGCCAGCCGAGACAGCGAGACGTATAAATTGTATTGTACATGTCAAACGAACACAGGAAGGTTTTAAAAGCATGAGCGTAGACTTGTTAAAAAAATAAGCTAAATCGATAGTTGGTCGGTGCGGAGCGTCGGGCGCGACCCTGCCGACCTCGCAGTTTCCTTCCAGTCTTAGCGTAAGCGTTCCATACCTCGCCATCAGCCGTTTTGTTTCTTTCCGCAACAACATCTATTTGTAAACAATTCATTCCTTTACAATCATTCTAATGTTTTAATTTTGATTCAGACGTCTTTTTTCCCGAACAAATTAATAACAACATAATATTATTAATGACAGTTCCGCGAAAAATTCGTCTTTTCCAACGGTCTGAGAAAAGAACACTCTAAACATAGTGTGATAGAAGTGCTTTGTTCGTAATACTGCGCTTTGCCGTTTACTACTAAGTTAATAATATCAAATAGACTACCTTAGGTTTCCGTACACAAAGGTTTCATTGGTATTTTTCAAGTACGCTGTTCTGATACAGGCATCAGCTGGAATGTAATAATATTGCAGACTTGCAACGATAACAAGGAGGACTGTTAAAGATGTCTTTGGTAGCACAAAAGGTTACATCTACAAGTGGTCGTCGTGTAGTAGTTGGTAGAACCTGTATATTCGTATATCTGGCGTGGGGCCTGCATGTGATGCAGTTCTATTTACATCTGTTCACTGAGACTATGATGCTACTTCTGAAGACTCAGACGGCGACTATACCTTTCATACCGGAACACAATTTGTTTGAGAACTTCTTTATAACAGATACGAGTCCCGATGATATGAAATGCATAAATACTGTAAGTATATGGCTTTCACACTAGTTTCTGCCGCCAGACTAAAAAAAACAATACATAACTAGTTCCAACCCATTTGAGACCCATTTCTCTCATAACTGAGGAGGCCTACAGCGTACTTCACAACGTTCGTGGTAGAACCTGTAAACGCGTTTTCCTGGACGGTACCAACGCCACACCCACATGTGCCGTGGAATAACTGTTTTTTCTACAATTGTGTCACGGTTATACCTAAACAAGAGGCGACCACCTCAGAGCTAGTTCCCATTAGATCGGACCGACAGTTTACCGGGACGACAAATGTGTCGGATGGAAAATTGGCATACGTATTTCAATAACGCTGTTCATATAACGGGGTCGCCGTTATATAAGATTAGATATAAGACTGTCGGCGATGACACATTTACCGGACGTATAGCCACGATTTCGTTCGGATCGTATATAGGTAATATTTACATATTGCATTGTATTGCGTGCAAGACCTAAAAAAAACGCTGGTGCGGTTGGGTTGGTGCTGGATTTCACTAACTGTCAAGGTACATTAAGTAGTCCTGAGTATTACTAATTAATATAAAAATTATCTATAAATCGGGTTGGTAGCTTTTTTGTCCAAAAAATCAGTATTGCCATACAAAGAGGCAACGCTGCCAGCGTTCTGGGCACTTTACCACATGGAGTAGTTTTGGATGACTTATTTCATTTATAATAATTTAGTTTAGATAAAATAAAAAAAAAATCAACGCGGACGAAGTCTCGGGCTAGTAAAAATCAAAAAAATTAATTCTAAGTTATAACTGTTAGTGATATGACTTAAAGATAGGCATGAT
>DWLO01004138.1:0-10250 GCA_018245335.1 Dalla quadristriga | reverse complement strand
TGCAGCAACGGCATCCTAAAGGTGATTGTTGCCAGGCCGGACTGCCACAACAGAAGGCCTCGAGGTGGCGCGCGCGGTGTTCTCGTGCGCCCCTTACTGTGGATTCCCAACACGATAAGAAGGGGTTCTGACAGGACCAACGCCGTCGGGATCGCGGAAGAATGCGAAAGCGTACCAGCGATCCCGACAGAATGGCGCATAAGATGGACACCGTGGGGTTTCAGTCGGTTAAAGTCCGACATAAGTGACGGGGGCCACGGGGAGATATCCACGAGGAAAAAAGAATTAATTGTGTTTGACTTGAGTCTTGAAGGAATCTAGGGACTCAGAACAATAACTTTTAAAACGATTCCGTGCCGCGTTGGTTAGTGATCTGACTGACTAGCCGTGGGTTAATATAATTTCGGCGCTTTCTAGCCTAGCTACCTACGCATTTTTAGGCGCCTCCCGTCTCATACACATACAAATAAGTTTGTATTGTTCCGAATTATTAAATCATTGGTAGTTCGCACGCGATTGATTTAGCATACGAATTGCCGTGTTATTGAGAGCGTTGATTCATTCCTGTTGAGGCTAAGTAAGGAGCCGATTTGGGCTTACAGTGGAAGCAGGTGGTAGAACCTGTATACTAACTCACTTTAGATTTTAACATCTAATGATTACATTAAATTTATAGACGGTATTATATTATATTTTATATTAATATTACGCAGTTTATTTATTTTTTGTTACATGATATGTTGCTGCACATAGCACTTGCGCCCGTGAGTTACTCACTTACTGGGCCCACTGAAAATCAGCGCCGTGGCTAATGCTGCGGCATTATGCTGAGTGGGCACCGTTTTCAGTCGCTATGCAAAAATAGGATGGTATAATTTATTTTCATTCAAGCAATTTATCAGACATTTATTTGGCAGATAAATGTTTGTACTCGGGTCTTGGACGTTAAGTTGTGTTCTGTTTTCTGGTTGTGTCCGCCACCCGCAACACAGGGAATCCTAGTGCGGGGGTGTGAGTGTGAAAGCGTTTTAAAAAAAAAAAAAAATTGAGGGTTTGAATCTTCTGGGGTGTTAGTGTAAGCGTTTATTTATTCATAAAATTTAATTAACACTATGATGCAGATTTCCTTTCGGAAACTTGCATACATGAGAAATCCCACATTGTTGTGAAAAGTGTGTGAATTCTACCCGTGTTCAATGAAAAATATACCTCTTCAGTATTCGGAGTGATGGCAACATGTAAGCGAGTGTTCGTTGGCATAGCAGTAACTGGGCGGTCACCCATCTCCAAGCTTCCAGTTCCACTGGCGGCATTAGCTTCGTAATGCTGTAACTCCATCATCAACGCCTGCTTCTTGTTCAGCAACTCCGTGATCGCTAAACGATCTTCCTCCTTTGGAATCTTCTTTGTAGCTGCGTTGAAACCGGTAGTCTCCTGGTGCGGAGAATAGCCTAATACTGAACGAAAATGAATAACCATTTATACAGATTGTACTGGGAATGAATCCCTTTGAACACGTGGAACTGGTTACGATTACAACCTATTAGCGGGTAGGGCGCCTACTGCAGGGTATAGGTTGCTTATCACAACCGTGGCTCATGCAACGTACTCTACCACTTCCAGTGTGATTGCACCCCAGTGCGAATTATTGAAGTTTTGCCACTAGCGGTCACCTAACTGTCTTCCATCTGCGCCCGCGATTACTTAACATAGGTAGTAAGGTAGGTAGTCAGTAACCGGAAAGCGCGGGATCGTAACGGGCTGGTAATACCAGTTGCAGTGTGGGTTCCTGGTCATAACGATTCAATCTTATTCTCCTTCTAATTAAGTTTTCAGCTTATAATTTACGTTTCTACGTAGAATATCTTGCAGCCAAGTCAAGTACGTCATCGCAATTATAAGGAAAGAATTGAGTTTCGGTACCTTCGCCACTGTCAGAAACAACGACTAGGTCTGGCGCGCCGGTTGATCGGTAATCAGCTAGCAACATGGCGGCCGCCCCAGACCTCATCTGTATCCTCCTCAGCACTTTCCCGGCGCTGTCACGCCAGTCCACGCGACCGTTGGCCCAACAACATGCCAGACTTCCGCCAGACCATTGGAGAGAGACTGCATTTTGTTTCGACTGTTGAAGGCAAGACCTTGTGATTAAGTCAAATTAGAAAAATTATAGCATTAGTTTCTCAATTCTATAAGGCGATTCTTCATACCTTTACTCTCCAAAGCCGCATTCCTTCTTCATAGACTCCTATAGTCCCATTAGCCAAGCCATATGCAAATCTAACTTCGTTTATCTGGGTAAGGCAAATTACGGGCCCCGTTTCAGCAAGTTCTGCTATGAATTGATTGTTTTTGAGGACCCTGATATAAGAGTCATCACAGCCAACTAGTAGCTACAAAACAGGACATTCTAGGTTTAGGTTCAAAGAAGACTGTAGGCAAATGACTATTGTAGGTGCTGATATATAGCAAAGGAAGTAAAAATGAAACTAAATAATATTAGTCATAGCCCTCAATATTTTCTAGAATTTATCTAACACAATAAATGTGAAAATACTATAAACAACTAACTTCAGCAGGCCACGAATGACGGCTACCTTGACGGTAATACTTTTCAAGGACCGGTTGTAGAGGCACGTACCTAAGTATATACATCTACACCTTCGCAGCTATCTCACCCACTTTTGTCTAACAGCCAACTGTCGAGAGCCCCAAATGGTACCTACATTCGTTATTATATCTGAAAACCTTTTACCTCATTCTCACCATCTTTGTCGAAATCGAAAGTTAACATTGAGCACACTTTTCCGCTGACCACGTTCCAGAATATTTCCTTGCCTTCCCAGTTCAAACCTTGCACAGAACTGTTGCCACTAACAATCGCCAACACTTCGTTGTATTTGCCGAAGGAACCCGTGATTATAACATTGACTCCATCTTGCGTCTCTTTGAAGAAGAGGTCTGTGTTATCATGTACATCATAGGCTGCAAGAATATAACTGTTTGTAAGAAGAAGTAAGGATGAGCGTGGGAAAAGACCTAGGATACCAGATTTAAAGCTATTGGAGCTCTTTCTTGGGAAGTATTATAGAAGGTAATGTATTTCTTGTAGGATCCAAAAAATATTTTTCCTAACCCACCCAAGATTTGCGTAGGCGAACCAATAAGCAACATATCTCGCGCCACATCCGGCTTCAGAGGACCAGCAGCGAGTGCTATGACAGCTTGACTCAGATTCAATTCCGACACCTCGCCGTGGGCCTGAGATCTCTGCGCTCGTCCACTGACGATGCCCCCGTGAGGGTGGTGGATAATGATCTGAAAAGAGTAATTTGTTGGGTCATGAATCATTCATGAATATATACTTGTAGTAACGAGCACTACTTAGAAAACGAGTGTGCAACTCAAAAGTCACATAAATATCAAAGTCGTTGGCTAAATGTATTTGTACTTGGGAGAATTATTAAGTGAATAATGCAGTCTAAAATAATAATTAGTACCAACTTTGTCATATCCTGCTGATGCTGTAAGACAAGGATGGGTTCCGTCATATTTTGCTATAGTTACAATCCCGGGATTAACCTTGTGGTTTAATTCTAGCTTAAACACTGGCTGAACAGATGATTCTTGCATTTTTTGATGGTAAATAAGGATTTATTGGGTTGAGTACGAGGTTTGATTAATTTTATTACCATGGTAACGAGCTTCCATATATAAGTCAGATGCCTGGCTGAATAATCATTTTCTTTGTCTATGACCATTGAGTATGAGTATCCGATCGTTATATTTAATGACAGAATGACAGTGTCAGACAGCTGAGCTGAAATTGGCATTTCAGCTTTGGCAAATCGCCGATAAATCTACACTTTTAACATAGAAAAATTGGCATGTAATTTTTAAACGCGGACTAGGTAGGTGATACGTAAAAACTTCACGGAAGTGTTCGCATCGATATAAATCACAATCTTGAGTGTCATAATTTTCCCTTCTGTGTCTGAGCAAATGGGTAGTGAATTGATCGAAACGACTGCAGAATCCAGGTTTAATGTTTTTATTAATTTTATCTGATACTCGTGCGCAGTTTCATTATTTGTCGCTATTGTTGTGCAATGCGTGCGTTTATTGCTACTAACTGTAGTAAACATTGATGGTAACTTATCATTTGAAGCTGAAACAGAGACATTAAATCCATGGCACTTTGTAGATCATCTTCATTTCAAGTACAAATGCGTTCCACTTGAAGTTGCGGTCTGTTATGCCCGGACTGCGCGTATCCTGCTACATTTGGGCTCACTATGTCATGCCACTCATATATCATGTCATTATGGGCTTTTTGAGGTAATTACATGCATATTTCAAAATGTCACAGCAATTATCCAAGACACCGAATTATTTAATTTCTTATTTACACCATCATACACACATCGTACCCCATCTACTTATAACTAAATGTTACTTAATTACAATTAGTTTAAGTTTGTACCTTCTATGTGTTTTATTATCTTTGTATTTCTTTTCCATTTGTGTACAATAAAGAGTTAACCTCTCTATATTAACAGGTACATGCAGCAATCAAATTAAATTTTTCATTCACATAAGAGGCTTAAGCTAAGAAATGGTATTTGTTTATTTATTTCTAACAAAGAAAACTAACTTTCCCATATAAAATTATTTAAGGTTTACTAACACAAGCCTAGGTGGAGACTGAGGAACATAGAGATGAGCCTTTATGATAGCTTAGTAATGGTGTGCTAACATTTGTTATACAAACTCACAGTCAACCTAATTAACAATATTAGATTAACTGAAAAACAATTTATACTAGTCGATCATAGGATAAGGGCTGCCAACCAAACCAAATAAGATCAATGCACTGTAAGTGCTGTAACTGTAAGTAATAACCATTTCAAGTGCTTTGTTATGGCATAAGGTATCATAACTACTGTTATTAATAATACATTTTAAAGACAATCTAGCTAGGTTATTACTCAGTTTATAACAATGAGAATTACATTTTGGTTTGGAAGTTTACATGCATCCTTACTATTATTATAAATGTGATAGTGTGTTTGTTGGTTAGTCCTTCTTTCACCCTGCAGCAGATTGATGGATCAGAGTTATTTTTGCATAGAGATAGTTAATGTACCAGAGAGTGACATAGGCTGCTTTTTATCCCAAAAAAAGGCATGGGTCCTGTTGGGCAGATATAAGATATTTGTAGGAATAACACACAGTTTACTTATAGTTACATAATTATATTCACACCTTAGTCCTGAACATGGGTAGGCAAAGTCTGTCAGTTTGCACTTTTGATGAATCTTTATGATGTCACTATTTAAGTGACCCTCCTACTAGGAAAATTCTAAAGAGAATAACTATATAATTGCAAAAAATTATGTGTCTTTGATTTGGCTTTTCACAAAATGGTTTACTCAAATGGTCACAAATAGAAACTATGGCCTCATTCTTTCATGTTTGGGTTAAATATGTTTTTGTTACTTCCAGATAATTTCAGATACAAATCACCAATGGGATATCTCAAGCAAGTTTGATGTTGCTCTGTCTGTTGTGTGATTGTGTTTTTTTTTTAATTTTAGCTTGCAGTTGTTTTCTTTGCATATTATGTTGACTTAGCTAATAGCCGTGTGTGGTTATGTTTAAACTTATGGCATGGATATACCCCTTTTAAATAAAAATAAAATAGAAGTTACTTTCCTATATTATTAGATTTATTTAATGTAGGGTGTAGCCCTGCACTGGTTAATCAATTTTCTAAACCCTGTCATGAACTTTTACACTAAATTGCCCCAAGCTTTAGTAAAACCAATAAAAAAATTACAAAAGATAGACCTCATTTTAATTTTTATAACTTATTCTCTTATAATGTAAGTCCAAATTATGATCAATGTGTGTTCATATGAATATGTTGATTGTAAGAGTAACCTTAAACTACCATTATTAATTTACATACATACAACTCAATTTGTATCTACAACTTCAGCAAACAACAAATAAGTTCTTCGTAAATAGTGTTATGTGTAGTGTATGATGTGACAAATTGAGGTGTGCAACCTAGATACATGCATAATTATTTGTGAAAGTTTTATCTACTCTTGTACTAACTTGGAGATGCTTGTGACAATTAGTTACATTCATATTTTACAATGTTAGATGTTCCTAATCATTTTGCATGAATATAGCTTATACTATAAAATGCAGTATATTTCTATAACATTTAAATAACACTTCAATTTCAGTTCTCTAAGCAGAACATGGATTGGAAGTATTTTGTCCTTTCTGTGGAAGTAAGCCCCCATTACAATATCTGCTCAATGTATTTTATTATTGCTTTTTCATTTTATTTTAAATGAATTATTTAAAGTATTAGTACAATAAACTAAACAACGAAATGCTTTTGCGATAAAGACTCGGATATCTGCTATAGCATCGGTGGAGTTAATTTTTAGTGGCTAATGGAACCATTTTTGAGCCACTAAATGAGATCAAGGGTAAAGTAACTCTTACCTTTAGTGGTTAAAAACCAAATAGATGGGACTTCATCAGAATAACTTCATTATTTTGCATTTTTTAGTTTTGCAGTTTTTATAATGTTTTGCACTTTGTTTGTTATAATGTGATATTACATTGCAAGTAAAAAAAATACATACTAACATAGTACTTAATTAAGTTATTGGTCATTATAACATAGTTTGTTCTTTTTTAATTTGCTATGTCTAGATGCAACAGACAATGTTTTAAATTAAAGTTACATAAGTAGTAATTGTTAAAAGTATATGTTAATTTTTTAGTTGGACTCAGTGGTTCACCTGGAACTGCCAGTCTGATGTAATGCTGAGGAACATTGAGAAAAAAATATTGTCATGTAAGTATGCACATAATATAGTCTAATCAGTTTCGGAGTTGTAGAATTTACAAACAGCCGAGTAGAAACTCAATTTGTGCGTATTCCCCTCCTTGTTTCAAATGTTATTAATATTATATTAAATAAATAAATTAAATAAACGCTTTACACACTCACATCCCCGCTTTAGGAATCCCTGCGATGCGGGTGGCGAACACACAGAAATCAACACGATTTAACCCCAAAACCCGAGTACAAACATTTATCTGCCAATTAAATATCTGCCCCGACCGGGGATCAAACCCGGAACCCACAGCTCGTCAGTCAGGGTCATTGACATCCGCGTCATGGAGTCGTTACTATTATAAATATGAACATTTTTAAGGATAGATGTCCAATCATTACGCAGATCATTAGGCACTGATCGGATTCTTACAAAATGGAGTGTGAAGATAGCACAAAAAATCATCCCCAAAGGGAAAGGTTTAGAAAGGTATTATGTTTGTATGAAAAAAAGGGAGCGAAGCCTATAGTCTACTTTTTTAAATTTTTTATATGCATGTAACAAACGGCTACGTTAAGCTTACTATTTGGTAATATTTTGAATATTCGGATCAGGAGTTCATCATCAGTCACAGATCAAGTAGATAAATTATTTGTACATTGCACTTTTCATTTCCTAAATATTTTTGACTCACAATAATTAATTGCGTGCTGATAATACGTTATGTCAACATAATCGTCTTGTTCTATCGAAAAATGTAGCGAACCTCATAATACTATTTACTGTATCTAACCTTCAATTTGCGACCTTGTCTTTTACGTGAGATTCGCAAATCCGTTGATAACAATACCCGATTAGGATTATTAACAGTTCGTAGGTACTAGGATACCTGAAGTGCTGGTGGTCGCGCGGCGAGTGTCAATCGTAATAGATTGAGAATGTTAAGCCGCACGGGTTGCGGCCGGCAAGTGGATAGGTGACCGCTAGTGGCGGCATTTCTTGAGCGCTTCCGTGCTATGGAGGGCACGTTAAACCGTCGGTCGGTTGTTATCGTCCGATAACAGCTGTTAAGCCTTGTCTGAGGTCTTCGGGCGGTCTGAAAAACTTCCGACACATGGGTTGGCCACCAACCCCTCCACCAATCCGCATTGGAGCAGCGTAGTGGAGTGTGCTCCAGGCCTCCTCAGTTGTGAGGAGAGAGCCGTGCCCTGCAGTGGGCCATTATGGGTTGCAGCGAGCCAACTAGGGTACCAAGCTAGGGCTTGGTTAGTTTAATTATTGAGAAGACTGATTTACAATTTATTTACTGACCGTTATATTTTTAACTAGGTAGTGACCGCGACTTCGCCCACGTGAATTCTCGAAGTAATTCAGAACGAATTCAGAAATATTTAAACTATGAAAAGGGTAACAGACGCTAAGGTCTATAATTAAAAAACGGTTTGAGATATTTAGTAAATACACCGATCGACTTTGAGCAAGGGGGTCAAAGGTTGCATAATCTTAATCCACATAGTTTATTGTCAAGCACACAAGATGAGCGCTTTTTGGCAGCCTTGACTTAACTGTACATATTATTTTATTACATTACGTAAAAAATTCGCCACAAGGGCATCATATGTGGCAAATCATCATTACGTCATCTAAGATTAAAGACGAAGTGCGCAGCGCAATAGGTGTAGAGTTTAATAAAACTGAGTCATTATTTTTTTACTACTTAAAAGAACGACTTCATATTCTACAAAATTGAGGAAAAATCATAAGAAACGTGTGTTCGCTCAATACAACATTTCGTAAGACCGACATGACATGACTTTTTTTTGTTTTCGTCGAGATTCTATTTCAAAACGGCCCATTATCGCTGTAATAGCTATTGATAACACTTCTAAACCAGTGACTCAACATTAATTCAAAAGTATGTTAGTAGGTATCTAGTACTTATGAACCGTTGACGTCAAAGCGATGGCGATTTACTAATTTACTAACAGGACTAAGACTAACAGTCCTTACTCCCGCCGTCATATTACTAACGATTATTAGCCGACTATAATTCCTAACCGACATACTAACAGGACTACTACAGACTAATGGTCCTTCGTACAGCCTATACGAGGTTTGTCACAGGGGTCCCTGGGTCAGCGCTTGGTGGAACTGCTCGTTTGCATGCATTCCTTTTATTATTTTTTAATTAGAATAATTTTTGTCAAAATTCCGTTGTTATTATTGTTGTAAATTTTGCAGCTTTGACGGTAAATAAAGTATTTTCTATTTCTATTGTCGTTCTTCATTTTAGTCACAGGAGTACAAAACACGTGTACTGTAATTACTCGGCCCTATTTGCGAGTAGGATAATGGGACCCCCCTGCCTTAACGACAACCGGCGACTGAGCGGACGCGGCCATTACTCTCCCTGACGTTAGCGGAACTAATTATCTCGTGGGCTTATCTGATTGAGTTTGTACTACCATTTGTGACATCGAGGATACTAGCAAATGGCTAGCAGTGCAATCATAAAAAAATCAGTGCTGAAACAATGGATATTATAACGCATTTTCATTATTGTTGGCCGCTTACGTTGATTTTCGAGCGCGCGCTTACTACAGCCATCTCACCATTTGTTGTTGTGGGATGAGCTTCCGTCTGAGGTCTTCTCAGTGGACTATGACATGGGGTTCTTCAAAAAAGGTGCAAATAGAGCTCGCCTTCAGGGCCAGCGACGCATTGGCGACTCTTCTGGTGTTGCTAGTGTCCACAGGCGACGGAGACCATTTACCATTAGGTGGCCCGTCTGCTTATTCGTTGGCTATTAATTATTTAAACAAAAATAGATTTTAGCCTATCGAACAAGCAGACGGGCCTGATAGTAACTGGTCACCGTCATCTATGGACCCTCGCAACACCAGAGGAGTCGCCAATGCGTCGCCGGCCTTGAAAGACAGCTCTTGTTGCGCCTTGTTTGAAGAACCCCATGTTGTAGTCCACTGATAAAACCTCGGACGGAAGCTCATCCCATAATTTAAAGAATTGCTTCTTGTCGCGTGGTAGTATTTAGCAAAACCTTCAAAACTATGAGAACGTCTGCTTAGCGAAATCGTGTCATAGATCAGGAAAGGGTGGCGGCTGGCGTCGGCCGTATAACCTATAAAAGAAACTTGTTTGAATACCACTGAATGTCAAAGTCCGCTTTTGCATATGGACGGGGGCGAGAATATGGAGCAGGACGAAGTTTCAAGGTCTATAAGTATTGTAACGTATTACCCGTGCGCGACAAGTTGAGACCTGCGTGGTATGCGACTCCCCGCCCGCTTGTAGCGAACGCAACGCCATTTGTATAGCACGCTACTGTGCCGTCACTTCGCTCAGGTCTCATCTTGTCGCGCACGG
>DWLO01004137.1:0-10250 GCA_018245335.1 Dalla quadristriga | reverse complement strand
CTAAAGTGTGTGTAATTCCCTCACGTTGGAATAAAAAGTATTGATTTGATTTAGGTTGCAGCCAATCCGGGGTGGGTATTATTTTAAATCAGCACAACACAATTCACTCCGAAACTCCACCACATGGAAATTGCATTGATCCGGATCTACTTTACATATTCATAACATTTTGCCACACGTTTAACATAATATCTCAGTGACCAATACTGTAACATTTATAAAAGCGGACCTCCGGAGATTGCCTTTGTCGAATATCGAATGTACCATACAAGGTACATAATAATGGTTGTAGTCAAAGAGGCGTCGTGCTATTATGTCTCAGCTTACTATGCGAACTATCGGAGTAACAGCGGTTTGCGGTCAGGTAATAGTAGTCGTGGTGTAGAAAATACATCGTTTGGCTAGTTATCCAAATGCTCAGTTTCTATGTTTCTTTTGCGAACCGTACCGAATATGAGTATTTTTGTTTACTCGATGTTATGTGAAACACGTGTTTGAAGTATTTTCTTTAGATATCGTAAAAGTACTTTCAGACAAGCATCATAAAGCCATATCCGTATGAATTTATATCGCCCGTCACGTTTGTCTGCCTGTCACTAAATATTTGTCACAGAAATTAATGTAAAATGTTGATACGGTCATCTTATCTTCTTTTTTTTACTAATACTTTAAATGCGAAAATTAGTTACTTTGTTTGAATACGTCTTCATGGTTAAACCATATAACCGATCCTCACAGAATTTGGTAGACAGATAGTTTGAGTCACGAAGAAGGCCGTAGGATACTTTTGATAACGAATAAATGTACAGATCCCAAGTGAATGAAAACAACATAAATTTAACACGGACGAAGTCACCGGCCACAGCTAGTAATTTATAAATATGACGTACAAATTATCTGATCTATGATGGTGTTTGTCGATCAAGGCGGAAAAAACGTGCCCCTTGAACGCTTTCCTGGCGTGCGCTGAATAAACTATTGAGGAAAGAACCAAGCAACGCAAATTATGAAGCTACTACGACTTTTATATTTATTAAGTCGTAGTAGCGGCTCTTATAAGCTATAAAAGTTAGTAAAAAAGCTATAAAATTATTAATAGAAGACCTAGGATGTAAGTGCATGTTTTAATATCATTATATTACTCTATCATAATAAATACTTTCATCATCAAGAGTGTTTGAACTAGTTTGAAGTAGAATATACGTATATTATTTGGTGCGTAAACCATCACAATTGGATATCTTATAATGCATACTAGGTGTTGCCCGCGACTTTGTCCGTGTTAAATTTATGATCAATGGATTTTGAAAGTATCCCATGACCTCCTCCGTGATTCAAACTATCTCTCTACCAGGTTTTATGAGGATCGATTGTATCGTTAAGCCGTGAATGCTTTTCCAACAATCTAATTTTCGCATTAATCTATATATAAATCAAAACAGTTCAGTATCTCTTTCTTCAATGTTTATTAAAAAGTTAGAGTTAGAGTTATCAAAAAAAAATTTTAGAAACGCAAATTTATATAATATATGTTTTTCTTGAAATTAAATAATGATAATGGTTGAATTTCAACCAGTGGGCGAATGTAAGTAGTATTAATAAAGTATCATTATAATTAAATTGAAATGTATCGTAATACGAGAACATCACCGCAAAATTGAAAACTGAATATTTTATTGTGAAAATAATGATGTAAGCCTGCAAATCTGGGGCAGATCAGAACCATAACGAGGGTAGGATTAGCTAAAAAACTGTTTTATGAAAATTCATCCCGTAGGGGGTGAAAGAGGGGTTGAAATGTTGTATAGATAAAAACTTATTACGTGGGCAAAGCTGCATATGTAGTCAAAACGAACTGCTATAATCCCATCTAAGAGAAATCTGTCTTTTGTGGTTGTTCTGGACCCTAAGATAAGCCGCAGCCTGCATTTGAGAGCTCGGAATAACACAAACTGCTCGATTGCTAAATACAAGTTTGAATCCTTAGCAAATTCTATTAAGCGATAGTTTACCAAACGAGATCCCATTGAATTACGTGTTTCCGACACTTTCAAGCACTGACGGAACAGCTTAAGTTGTAATATATTAAATAGATCGGCATTCGCAATGGACGTTTGCCAAATATAAATTCATCATGTAAAAACTTAGCATGCCGTTAAGCTGTAATCAATACGCTGTATGAGCGCCGTCATTATCTAACCCTTGAACTTGCATGGAATAAGATTAATGTACGTACGCAATCACTCAATGTTCCGGCCTGAAGAGCGCGAACGTCACCGCGCATGGCAATGCATGTCCGTTTCTTATATCCGGTCCAAACACATTCGCCAAAATTGTTTCTTTTGTGTGATAAATAGAGGTTCACGCCCCTGGCGCTCAGTGTAGGCCAGCTTAAATGCCGTCTTAGCAATGTTCGGAAGTAGTAGATTGCCCCTATATCCGGCAGGCACTGCTTTGTGATTTGCCACCAGGGCACCGGCGGACAGTGGCGACATTAGTTATTTTTTTATCAAGTTTAATTAATTTTAATCTTTGTTCACTTTAATTATGTTACACTATGGGTATATAAAAAACGAATATTATTTATTAACCACATTATTATAATATCAAATCCAAAACTCCTCTATGTGGCATTTTAATCTAATTTTTATTCGGTTGTTAAGTTTAAGAAATCCCTGTTTGATTTAATTAATTTAATTTAAAGTTACTCCGTTTATTATTATTAAGTCAAAAAAGTTCAATGTTTTATCCTAAATGTAATTTTAATTTTAATACTATTCAGTGTTTCTGTAATTCATCAAAGAATAATAGTTATCTGAATAAGTATATTTTAATTTATTAGCAGTAACTCAGCAAATAAGTATCGAGCTTTTTCGTTACTGCCTAATCAAAGCTTGCCATATGTTTTCGCGGTTCCGTCTAAGAGGCATGACAAGTAAGTACACAACTTAAGACTTAGTAACAGCACCGGAGAGCGACCTCGACGATTCTTGCAAGATATTACATAAATACGACATTACATAAGTTAACACAACACTACGAATAATACTATTAAGTATGATCTTGGTATAAATACCTCCGACACACCGTCACGACTCCTATACGATTAGTCGTATCGCGGAAGTCCGCTTCGTACACTAGCTGCTCTCTCGACCACGCCATGTTGGATACTGCTTCTAATTTCAAATGTCCCTCCTTTATAAAATGTCCGCTGCCGTTTTAAGCTATGAAATTTACTTAACTTTGCAAGTTACAAATGACGGGTTATTATGTAGCAGGACAACATAATAACAGGGTACACACACAATTCGATATGCAGTTTAGCGTTGTCCCATTATGGATGAAAGACGAATTATCCCTTTATTTGTTATTGGAAAAACAAAAGGGGCTGGAGCACATAATTGTGTTCTGTAGAACACTAGAATTTTTAGTGAGTATAATTATTTCACTTATGTTCGATGTCACGATGTCAAATACAGTGAAATGAAAATAATGGAGGTAATAACTTTCCTTTGAAGTCGTTAGGAATTTTAAATCGACCGCCGTTTACAATACTAATCACACGTGTCTAGACCTATACTTAATAACGGTAACTTGTATTTGTTTGGGTAACATTTTCTATTCATTTAGTGCAGGTGAAACCTAAATAAATATTATTTCTTTCTAATACCTAGTTTATATAATAATATCGTTTAACTTCCATGACCAAAGTATACTTACTTTATTAAACATTCAGAGCTTATAACCATACTTGCTCTTGCCCCCAACTTTGCCTGCGTATTTTGTTGCAATTTGTAACGAGACAGTTTAGAATATACCGACGAAAACCGCGTCTAATACCCTAATGCTGTTAAATTTATTTAAATGTTTTATTTCATTTTTGAACATCAATAGAATAGACGTCTTCGCTGTACCTACTTGACTCGCTCTGTGTAATTAGATTAACTAGGAATAAGCAGTAAAGTTACAAAACGGCTGTCACAGGAAATATGGAACAAAATATTTTGAAGATAGTCAAAGTTACGTTGCTCCTCTGGTTTATACACTTGACTCTGAACTTTGTTTTTTTTTTGGTGGCGGGTGGGAAACCTTTCAAAGGTACCCGGCATCGTGGGAGCAAAAATCCAAGACAGTTCACTGACTGAATCGCAAAATTTGTTGCGTGGCACGCCCCAGGCGTTACTTACTGAGGTTCGAACCTGGAGAAATTATTTATGGACTGCAAAATGAGCGGAACTTTTCGTCACATTTAAGCAAGTGCGAACGAGTAATTTCGACGCGACGCTCGATTGCGTACTACCTACCAACCTACCTACCTAATGCTTTACGACTTCGACAAAATCCCATTCCGATGAATGACGTATTGTAACCATCCAACGACTTTTTGTAAACATTTTAGCGGCGCGTACACCGCAATGTTTCCTGTTTCCACCGGGTGGGAGGCGCGTGCCATCTTACCACGTAACTCCTTTGTCTTAAACACCAATGTTGCATACAACGCTTTGATAGATTTCGCTGGAAGCGTTGTCTTATGAAAATATACACTAATATCAACGCCGCCGGTGTAATGTGAAAAGTAATTTTGCAGTTGAGTTACCTCTCGTGTGGAATTTTGTTGCGAGTTTTGTTTCAAAATCCGTCATTTTTTTAATATTTTGAACCGTTACCATCGGTGTAGTTTTATGAGATCATAAACTCTTTAATATTGATGCATATCCATAATAATAATTAAACTGTGAGTATAAAATATACCTTGAAAAGCCTTGAGAGCCTCAAGGGCTAAAGGGATCTCTCGATAATAGATCTTTTTACCTAAACAGAAATGTTAATCATGAACGGACTACCATCCCTATATTCATTCATTCTTTAGTGCTGCGATGATTCTAATCAAGACTCGTGAGATCAGACCTTAAGGGTTTTATTGCCCGGAAAATTCTATGCATGCCATGAACAGAATTGAGCGCTTAGCAAGGCATGTCTCTATCTGCATTACCAAACTGCATATTTCCGTGTGGACATTAAATGGACGCGTGTCGCTGATCTGAGATGAGATGTGAGATTGCGGGAACGAGAATTGACACGAAGCGCAATCACGCATCAGGCATGTCAGATTTAGTTGTCATGTTTGCGCTCATAAATATTCTGTCGAGCCGTCTCTTGATACGCGTAACGTTACGATACATTGATGACACGACACGACATGGCTCGATAATGCAGACGTGGACAAGCTATACCATCACCGGGCAGTGAAACCTTTCCCTGGTGTGTCGCATTGTGAGGTTACGTAACGAACGAATGGTATCGTCAACTTATGCAAGTGGGTTAAAGAATATCTAAGTTAAGCCTTCGTAAGTATACGTCAGACCTCTAAGTAGGTTGACTAGATTGGCCACGATAAATCTAGTAAGAGTAAACTGTGTAATTATAAAAGTTCGTGACTGACAGATGATACCAATTAGCTAAGACGTTAGTACTAAATGATACGTACTAGATCGATATCTTGGTGCGACAATTTTAAACCATAAAGTAAACAAACTAAGGCTTCACTAGCTTTATTGAAAAATAAGATTAGAATGACTGTAGTTTTGTGTGATGCTGTAACACCATTAGATGGTATTTTCATGCTAGTCCCTACAATATTTTCTATGTACAAACACGGATTTGTTACAATTTTACTAGATATGTATCTTATTACATATATATTATTTACAGGATGTCCTCCGAGTATCAATTATTTATTAAGTAATAATAATTATTTTTACTTCCAAAATTATTCAATCAGTATGTATGACATTTAAGGCTAATCTGGGGCCTATGCCAATAACTTTATTATGCATTAAATTAATTATTCATAGGTAATGAATAGTTAATCTCTGCATCTAGTGTTGCACAAGGAGACCAGAGTTCACGTTTACTGCAGAGTATGCTTTCTATCTTTTAAAAAAACATAAAATGGTAAATCTATATGACGCAAATGATTATGATTCCATAATTTGTATTAATTTATATTGTTAGTCTTAATATTGTTATCGTCGTAGCTGCACTAACATATTATAACATTGTATTTATATATTATACATATTTTAGTTTAAGTAGGTAAATTATTATAATATATTATGTGTATAATTACAGCTCATATTGTTCCGCCACCAATCTGCACTGGAGCAGCGTGGTGGGTTATGCTGCAGGCCTCCTCAGTTGTGAGGAGATACCCGTGCCCTGCAGTGGGCCATTATGGGTTGCAGACATTGTTCACTATATTCTACTACATTCTATTCTATTATTTTATTCTATTTAAACGATGCGGCTAGACGGATCATGATTTCATTCAGTGCTTGACTGTACGATCGGTTGCCGACACATATTTTGCTAAGGTTGTGGTAGTAAATTATAGAATTGTGCTCAGACAGGTCTGAGGGTACCGTGAGCTCGTAAGCTCTGGATCCACGATCCGCCCACATGTTCCACCGGATCAACCGGATTTCCTGGACGTTTCAGAATATGTCTGACGATAATATGCGGGTGGATTTAGACGTTCGAGTGTAATTTCAGCAGATTCCTTAGTCACTGGTAAGTCTGTGTCTGTACGTATTTTAATTGTGTATTTTATGATCAACTCTAAGCTTTTTCGGTGCTTTTAGGAGCTTATCACAATTACCAAATCATGGTAAAGTTTGAGTGGAACTTTAAAAGATTACCTAAATGATGTACAAGTAAAGTTCATTATATTCTTCTAATCTTAATTCATCGGTTCCGAATTCGAGCATGTGAGTTAGTAAAAAGTATATATTATGGGGGCATTTAGTCGAGCTTTTACCTCTCTCCATCTTTTCGGTTATTGCAAAATTTCGGTATAAAAAAATAGTTGATAAAAATATGTTTTAGTTACCACAACTACCCACTCACTATTTAAACAATAATCAGAATATTCTTAGTTATTGTATTGTTTTGTTAACAATATCAAATTAAGTTAAAGCATTCAATCTTATGACCAATTTTTGTCTAGAGCTCAGACAGAAGAGGCAATTTCTTAGGTAAGGACGCTGATACATTAAGGCGGGTGATGTAATGAAAATGGAAGTAGGGCGGCGTTATATAACGGGGCTTATCTCAACTTTTTTTCAAATTTAGCTGCAAGCGTATTTCTTCTTTCAGAGCAGCTCGGTGGACCAATATTCGCCGCGCAAATAGGCAAATTGCATAACAGTGAGTACAAATGAAACAATAAGCTTGTTGATTTGGGTAATTAATTGGTACGATCTCGATTCGTCCGTTAAAGTATCGAATTATTCATATAATACAACCCATTAGCCCATCACTGTCAAGACCTGGAGCGCACTTTACTCCACACCATTCACGGTGTATTTCAGAAAGTATGTCTAAAATTCTACGTTAGCTAATTAATTTAGAAGCTTATATAAGTTAAGGGACATTTAAAGATGCAACTGGGACATTGTTTTTTAACTAGAGTGCTGAGATAATGTATGTAAACCAGCTTTTGGCCGCGGCTCTGCCCTTTTAATTTAACTGGACCTACATAACATACATACATAAGTATTTTTGAAAAACAGAGCAATTGCTTATTAAACAGCAGTTTGTTTAACCATTGGTAGGATTAATGAGAAAAGGTAGACGCGTTACCTGATGATCGCGAGTGATCTCAAAACCCATGACCAGCGTCCTAAGTTATGTTTAGTATGGTCTTGTTTGTACGCGATATAGCAATATCGTGGAATTGATATTGAGTACGTCTCACTGTTCCTGTTGTTGGTTATTAAATGGGCATGATTCAAGATTTGTAATTGTGCGGGCGTGTGTTTACGTGTATTTAAATCTAGCAAATTTTTCTGTAATGCGATGTATGAGCGTACCGTATCTACTTATTTGTTTTACTTTTGTCGTTTTTGTTGACTTTTTTTTGGAGTTTCCCGGTCTCCTCCAAAATTAAATGAATTTAATTTCATAAATGGATGTAAGTTTACTTAGTATGTTATTATTATTTTTACGAACTTGTAGTCTCGTCCAAAATTCAGAGCCATTTCGAAAATGTATTCGCGATACAAAATGCTAAATAACAAACAATTCCCTTTGTGATGGCGGGAGCGAACGAACCCCGTTATTCTTGTGTAGTTTTTGTTGTTGTGATGCGACAAAAACCTCGCAAGCAGCGAATAAAACCTTTGACTACGTTGTGATAGCTTTTAGCCAAGCAATCGTTGGCAATTACTACTCGTAGTAACTCTGTTGCACTTTGATTTTATTGCCAGCTATTTAGCATTTAGTGAGCGATAGTGTTGCCTGTGTGGTGACGGCAGAATAGAATACAATACAATTGTCCCGCGGTATTCGTACGTTTGTTATCTTCTGTTTCTGGCTTTCGTTCCATTTGCTTCCTCATGTTCCTCTCATGTGTGTTTCGTTATCACGTACAATTAAATGCTAACTTCATGTTAATTTTCCTTACGATCTTTTCTTGTGCAACCTACCTCATTCATAGCTGTATTCTTTCTCTCCTCACCATGTGGTTGTCTGGAAGAAACCGCTGTTTAGCGATAAGACCAGCCCTGTAGCTTAGAATTTAAGTATTTTTTGTTAATCTATTGTAATTTTTTTATGGTGTACAATAAAGAGAGTAAATAAAACGTATCACGTAACAAAATTAGGGGGAAATTACTTTATATCAAACTGCGACTATCATGAATATCGTGATATACTATATTATTTGTAACTTTTTTAAGCAGGCATAGTGTCTCTTGATGTACCTAGTTGATGAATAAACTGTTCAACTGGAAGTAAGTAATAAAACTATTTTCAGACGAGGCAAACTTCGAGATGGAGTTTGTATTACACAAGATGGACTACTACATGAATAAGTTGGACTATTCCAAAGTTACACCGTAAGTTTTAATAGTCTCGTATTTATGCTTCATTCGCAAATGCCTCCGAAAAGTCGAAACTTTTGGGAGTTACGTGTTAAAATGCAGTAAAAAATCACTTGCTTCGACAGTGAACTAAAGCATGCTTAAGAGTTCTCTATAACGCTCTCAAGGCGGACGGAGTCTGCCAAACTTATAATAATAATAGCCATTTATTGCTAAACATAGAGTTAAGTTTACACATTATTTTACGGAATGATAATACAAAGAGAAAATATTTTTTTGGTGCGTAAAATGTCCCTCAGTTCGGCGTGCCTTCTGGCATAGGCCTCCTCCAACTGCTTCCATTCGACTGTCTACGGCAATCCTTGTCCAGTATGGCCCCAAGGTCAAGTTAATTTCGTCCTACCATTCTTCTTAATGCTCTCTAATGCACATGGGTACCGTAGAGTGTCTCGTTTGCTCCATTTATCTGTGTTGTAACGTAGCATGTGTTCTGTCCTCGTCCATCGTATTGACCGCTAGAAATGGGACTGGACAGGACACATGCTGCCAACCCTAACCAACACAAAAACTTCGTCCGCCGTTGAAAACATATAGAGAAGAGAACTCTCAAGCATGCTTTTCTTCACTGTCAAAACATCATGCTGGAGGAAAAATATGGACTGTGAATCCGGACCAGGTTATCCGATGTTTGCCGCCGGCCTTATAGCTCGCGATAATGAAACTATTTCCGTATTCCAGCGAAGTGTTAGCGAACCAAGCGGAGGAGTACGTGCGCGCGATCCAATGGAACCTTTTCTACTACTACAAGGGCTGCCCCTCGTGGTGTTGGTACTACCCGCACCACTACGCGCCCTACATCTCCGACATCAGGGGATTCAAGGATTTTAAGATCACCTTCGACATGGGCGAGCCTTTCAAGGCCTTTGAACAGGTGACGAGGCTTTTTACCACATCTTTTTTATTGTTGCTATTGGAAATTGTAATGGTCGACTCGAGTGGTATTTTACATCCCAGTAAAGCAAGACTCCTGCGGCCCCGCCTGGGGTCTATTCCGTGCAGCCAGCAAAGGCAAGCCAGAGATGGGGGGCCTGATCGAGTCTCAGGGGAACTCGGGTCCGTGGGGTCGCTAATCCCTAACAGCTCGTCACAAGCTCCCCCGCGGGCTTATTATTATTATTAGATGCTATAATTAAACGCTTACACACTCACACCCCCGCACTAGGATTCCCTGTGTTGCGGGTGGCGGTTCAGGGTCACTAACCACTAACCGCCTTTTGCGTAAATTCTATTAGCTATTAATTTTTTTTTACACTATCTCTTTTTTTTGGTGCACAATAAAGAAAATTTGTGTCGTATTGTAAACAGTAG
>DWLO01004136.1:0-10251 GCA_018245335.1 Dalla quadristriga | reverse complement strand
TACTTATTTCATTTGTGTAATCTAAAATTACGGATAGAGTAATATTTTTATATGATATTAAAAATAACAGTAACATCAGAAAGTGACTTTAAGAGCATAAGAATAAATAAAAAAGGAAGATACTGCCTATCGCACGTAGTCTCAAAACCTAGACCAGTGTTACAGGTTTCGTTTAGTCGCTTACGAAACATGATCTTGTCTGCACGCTATACGACATCAGTGCTATGAGAACGTACCATATCTTCCTTTTTGCTTTAATTTTAACTTAAGACCAGTTAAAAATGGAAAACTAAGAAACATTAAAATTTACTTCTTTACTTAATTTTACAGTCTATTCTTCGTGTTAGAAAGGAAAGTTAGTTCACACTCCTAATTAATTTCGCTAGTAAAAAGAAACGAATTAATGACATAACGTTCATTAAGTACTTAATGAAAGTATGTATTTTGTAACAAGTGGGAAGTTATAATTTTAATCAGTTTACCTAATAGTGAATTATTATCATGTGAATTTCCGGCAATGCTTAATCATTACAAGACACTTTTAATAGTCCTATTGCGTTCCAGATTTTGAAGACCTGCATAATTTTTTTCGGACTACACGGCACCACTGACCTCACGGGAAGAACTGTTAAGAAACAAAAGTTTAAACTTTAAATTTTAAACTTTATTTTTTTCTATGCCACCAACTTGAGCATTTAGGCGGTGCTTTAAAGCGATAATGTTACACTATACAACTTGTTCCATAACCTGCATATAAACATCAATATAAGGACAGCAGATTAGCCCGTTGCTAGTACATAAGTTCAATGACTTTAACTACTGCACTATTTAACATATCGCAAACCGTTAGCGATAAACGATAAGCAATAAAATAACTATTTCTATGCTATGAAAAGAACCGATTTTGATCATTTTATTTCTACATCATACGTAGACTGTAGTGTTTATGCTTGTCTGTACAAGATCAATTTAGAATCTAAAAGCCTCCAGACTTAGCGTTGGACATAGAGCTACGGGTTGGAGGAATGTCGAGCGGACTGCAGCCTTGAAAATGAAGCGTACGCATCACAAACCAATCACGGAGGACTATGGACTTTTAAAATTACAGTGATGCAACTATTACATATACGTAAATGATGAGATGACTATAGTGAGTGCGCATTCGAAAATAATCAACGACAAACATCATTTTAACTTTTTTTCACAAAACTATTTGACGGATTAAGAAAATTATTTTATATTTTTTGACATGGATTTTTTATATTTGGATTTTTTTCTTACTATATTTTAATAATAATTCCGTGAACTAATTCGTATTAATATAGTAGTGGCACAGAAAAAAGAAAATAATAGTCAAATACATAAAAAAAATTAAACTCGAGAAAATTAAACGCTATTACATTTTTTAATTACATAGATCATATAGTCAAGAAATAAATGTTCAGAAATTATTTTCTTAATCCTTTTCATAATTTCATGGAATTGAAAACAATAAAACCGCCCGCTGTCAGCGCGGTTTCATCTGGTCGATTGACGATTGACACTCTCCTCGCGGCTATGAGACAATAATAGAGCCAATATGAGAATAAAAGGCATCACAGACGAAGAAGATAGAAGTAAAACATATACTGCGATAAAAGATTATTTTCATGAAAAAAAATTAACAAATTAATCTTATACTGAAACGTCCAATCATAGGATTGCTCAAATTTAGTGTCTAATCACTGGATTGTCTCCTGTAAGAGTTTATTAGCGTCGTCAATGAGTACTGAGAGATAAACGAAGCAATTACGAGTAGATTGTTAAGGTATGTCATTCACTATCAACGATTATTTACAAGAAAAGAGCGTATCCGAATTTTTAAATTTAAAGCCAGTTCTAAATCAGATTTCGGAATCTTAAGTTGACAGTAAGAATATTAATTGTGACAGGTTTTAGTAATAGATAGGCACCTAATTTTTATAATGATATAGTTGTAGACATTTGCATTTCTGGCGAACTTACCCTTTTTGTAACCTTCGCCTGTGGACATCGACAAAGCCATAACGATTTCCTTTACATTATGCCATGAAATACAAAAGATATTTTTGTTACTTTCGCCTGTAACCGTCTGTTTCGCCAGGACGCCAGTACATTATGCTACCTCAAAACATAGAAAAGCTTGTTTGTTACCTTCGCCAGTGAAAGTTACAACACCAAGAAGACTCCTTAATCATCTTTCAATGCGGCCTTCCTCTTTTTTCTATCTTATTTGAACCAACAGCTATCCGTCAGACGGAATGCAGATGCAGTCGAGAAGCAGTTCTAACGACTGTACGCTGACTGCATACTAAGTGTACCTGCATTACTATGGTTCACTGTACACCGACTACAAGCTGACTGCACATTGTCATAAACTGTTTACAGCCCATCTGTCAAAACCTCTTTGAACAGTTGTACCATCTAATCTAAATTATCGACTTTTGGATCGTTTTAATACTGCATAGTTTGCAGTTAGCCCACTCTTGATGGAGCGGCACGGTAAGTGACGGGGTAAATTAATACGAGTTCCAGTAGTGCCACTTTCCTTAGCTTTCATTATCTTCTTCAGCAACTTGCTAAAGAAAAACATCGTATAATATTATAAATGTGAAAGTTTGTGAGGATGGATGGGCATGGATGGATGTTTTGTTTTGAGTTTGTTTGTTACTCATGACTGAGTTCACCAACTACTCCTAAGTTAGGGAAACCTTTTTTAAGGCACTGGTTAATATTTGTAAAATCAAAATACTTAATTATACCCTAACCAAATCATCCCTGAAGTCTATTTAGGGTGTACACATAAGTATGTTTGCGGGTCGGTTAAGGTTTTATTTTAATTACCAATAATAAAAAAAACACTTGAGTCCTTTAAACACGATTATTAGCATAGATATAGGTAGTTCATGGGCCAGAGATTGACATATGCTAACTTTTATCTCGGAAAATGCACGGTTCCTGTGGGATGTGGGAAACTAACGCGGGAGGAACCGCTGGTAAAGCCTAGCTAAAGACATATTTATAGTATTTTGACTTACCCACATCAATGTACTTCAGTACGAACTGAACATCAGGACCCAAGGCCGACGCGACCTCCAGAGGAAGCTCGGAGTCCCGCAATACGTGCACTGGAATTAAGAACGAACGAGTGAATAAATTAACTTTCAATGCTTACTAATATGCCAGCTGGTAGAACCTGTATACGGTTCGCCCATTGCGGTAACAACACCGCACCCATTTCTGTCGTGAAATTATTGTTTTAAACAATTGTGTTTCGATCGAAAGGGTATGGATGTCGGTTACTCTTATACGAGAGGCTACCACCTTAGTCTTCAAAGGTAGCAACGCATCTGTGGCCAGCTTCGAACAGGATAATTAGGGGTCTCCTCAGTTTCACAACCGACCCGTGCCTTACAGTACAGTAGGCCGCTAATGGGTTAACAGTTAAATTATTAAAAAGAAACTAACACCCGACTGCAAGAGCACTTAACTGAAAATAAAAAAAACGAGCTCTAAATATGGAAATTAAAGTAAAAATAAAAGTTACAGAAACAACACAATTTAAATACAATAATGTAAAGTAAATTCCTGCATTTACACTTGATGCTCTAAATAATAAACGTACTAGACCTACCTGTTTACAACCTGTACGCATGTAATGTTAACAAACTAATAGGAGAGTGGTCTATTGTTCTGTCTATTAACATCCACCATAGTTAGTGAACTAGAGCGGGGAAGTGTCAGATCCAGTTTAAAGTTGCAAACTTAACTTGCAATAATCTACCTACATGAACATACTAAGCGAACTTGTATTAGAAATTTTGAAACAAGTAGGAACAACTAATAACATTAGAACATATACATAATTACATACAATACGAGTATAGTACCTGCAATAGGTATCTTTAATATATATTATATCAGTCACTTTACTGGAACACAGGATGGAATTCTAACTGACTGACTGATTCATTAATGCCGGGCTAAAACCACTGAAGCTAGAGACTTAAAATGTTGACAGTACCTAGGTACCTTTATAACGTTGATATCTACCAAAACTTCTTACTACCCTGTGCATCTAATAAGAAACGGTTATTGACAATTCCATCCATAAGGGGTGAAACGGGGACTTAAAGTTTCGAAAAATCTATGTATACGCAAGCGAAGCCGCGGGAAATAGCTAGCAATCTATTTATAATGCATAATTAATATTTTCTCATAACACTGGTGGTCACAAATAAGTATACACAACAGTTGATTGTTTAATTTTATCGTACGGGTCCGTTTCGCAGTGCCTGTGTAAAATAGAAAGGCAATCATTGTCATAACTCGGTGCAATCGTCCTATCTTAAGGAGTTTACAGCGCAATAAAACGATTTTCTCGTTTGCCATACTAATAACGGGTGTAGTTAGAGCAGATAAAAGTAAATTAAGCCAGATGAGAAAACAAAAGTGTAACTATAGAGATTCTTCACCGTAATATTTATTTATTTAACGTATTAAAACTTTATTATACCTCACTTACGTTTAGTATAAAAGGCGGACTTAATGCCCAAAGCTCTACCAGCCAATCTTGGGATGGTGGATGGCAAAAACGGCGGTGTTGAGAAAGAAAAAAATTAATAATTGATAATTGTAATAGGTATATTGTATCACCTTTATTGCCATTTCTGTGAACGTAGTTATAAGTCAGACAATGAACTTTTTTCAGATGATTGAGGCGAAATTTGAATATGAATGAACTAATGAAGACAGTGTTTCTATGGGAATTCACACTTTGAAGAATAGTCAAAACTGCGGTTTCCTCACTCTGTATTCAAAGTAACTACTAACGTTATAAATGTGAAAGTGTTTGTTGATTTGTCCAGATTTACCGCCGCAAGGGAGCAACGGATGGATGTGTTTTATAAATAGAGATAGATTCCAGAAAAACTTGGAAAAGCTTAGTTGTTAAATAAAAAAGTATTTGGGGTGGGTCTAGTGGCAAAATTTCGAAAGCGCTTGCGTGCTACGGGGGCAAGCCTTAAGCCTTAAAATTTGTCGGAGGCCTGCGGCGCGGCGGCCTAAACTTCTGACATTCGAATTGGCCACTAACCCTCCACGCATCCACACTAAAGCAGCGTATTGAAGCGCGCTCCAGACCTCCTCAATTGTGAAGATCGTGGCCGTGGCCTTCAATGTAGTCAACTTGCTCGACTTATGAAGCGTTCTTTCCCGTCGCGTGCTCACCTTATCTTGGACGTTCTCGCAAAAGAGTTCATTATTTCAACCAAATGATGGTTGTTGCGTTGTAATTTGCAATTGCATGTTTCTCTGATGAGCGACATTAGCTTTTGTTTCGTTCCCGAGCATGGACACGGTGATGTTATTATGAAGATACCGAATCAACGCCGTTGATTTAATTCCGCAGTTTAATGACTTTACTTTTACTGAAGTGATTGGAATAGTTCTCACTTGTCTGCTCACGTAATTGAAATGCAGTTTTGAATCAATTATTCATTTATTGAAATGAAACCTTGGGGAAAAGGCCAGTTCCTACCTACAGCCTAATAAAAATTGTAGATTTCCGTAAATACGAAATCATCTTTATAGATAAGGCAAATCAGTTCAGTAACTTTTTCTCCTCTGTTTGTTAACCGATTTTCTACTTTTTTTGAATTTGGTATCTATTGACGAGCTTTGGTGTTATCAATTTAAAAAATGTTGGAAACAAGCAAATTCTAATGTTTTTTTTAAATTTAAAATTTTAATTATGGACGAATTTCGACCAGTGGCCGAATACTAGTAAAAATAAAAAAGTAATCATCAGGTTATCAGTTTTCACGCGAGAAAGAAATGATTTTTACTTAGATAGTTTTGACTCAGTCTTTGCGTTTTCTTTGATTATTATTATTATTATTATATATACGTAGAAAAGGATAGCAAAGATCAAAATTAAGCATACAAGAAGCAATGTTTAGATGTCTCGGTCAGTCTTATAAAGAAAGAGTTTTGTCTGTACTTGGCACTACTTTCCTAACTCCCCCCTTCTGGTGAGATGAACCAAGAAAACCTATTGAATCAATCATAAGTCTTTGGAAGTTGGAGTGGTGTACAGATGGCGTTATTCCGATTGGTCTTGAGCATTTTTAATCCTTTTCTGTAGTATTTCTTCGCCCGGTTTAAACTTCATCCGGTAGGATATAGAGTACAGCTTATATATTTTACTTGATCGGTGGTAGCCCAGTGGATAAAACTACTGCTACTAAAGAGAGTCCGAGTTCAAACTTCCGATTGTGACTTTTCGGAGTTATGTGCATTATTAGTAATTCAACATAATTTGCTTTAACGTTAAGGAAAACATCATAACGAAACCTGCTTGCTTCAGAGTCCTCCATAATATTCTCATCTCCATCATATGTGCTGTCGCCCAATCTCAACTTGGTGTGATAGACTCCATAATCAGGACCTCCTGGACCCTTCTCATTTTGACGCTGACCCATGCTCAGAAGTGGCCCAGTGATGGATTGTTGCCAATTATGAACATCCTTAATTAGCTCATGTTTCAATGCATTAAAGACAATCTCTACACGCTTACATTTCATTTAGAATAAGAGTTAGATATAGTTTTATAATTAAATCATTTAATCGTGCCTGGCAGTCAGATTGTCAGCACTGACTGTCACCGGCAGTAACGCGATAAGCATTTGATATGACAAAGCACTTTAATAGGGTACCCGCGAAGTCAGAAGGCAAGGCAAATTATCTAACATGCAGTAGCTCTGCCTGGCTTTATTTTTGTGTCCTCATAACAAGATCGTTTGAGGGTTGAACACTCATCCATCAGTCTCACCATCCAATAAAGCAGGTTAAGACCGTTGCGTTGAGTAATAATAATTAATAATTTAATAATTTGTATTCTCACTATACGTCCTATTTCGGAAGCACATATTATTACAGCCCAGAGGTCTGGATGCTTCCAGAGGCGCACCTAGGATTCGGATCCGGAATATCTGGAGTGGACTGACAACATTTATAATCGGCAAACAAAAAGTTAGTTTATTTTTCATTTCCCTTATTGCTTTATCCTTTTGTTTTGTTAATTACCAAATGAAAACAAAACTAAAACGAGAACCACTATATTACAATAACAATCCAGCCATTACAGCGGTTATGTAACTTCAGTAAACTTTACCGCATAGAATCTATGATTGTCTCGGAACTCGGAATATACAAAGTTTATCTCTCGATTTGTCCCCTGCAAAAACTGGAATCGCCACTACGCGGCCCGATCGAGTCCTCCGTGGGAAAGATATGTCCGAAATGTCATTTTCACCCGCACAAACGTCAGTCACGGAAACGAAAACGAAAAATCACGGAAACTGTTTACGTGTAACGCCCTTTGAAGTGCTTACTCACGCTCACGCGTAGCTGCTTTTGGAGATGGATTCCGACTTTCGCACTTTGTTGATATGTATTTATTATTATCCGCAATCTTCTCCGTACAAACGTAAATTGTTTGGTTTATTTATTATAGTTTTTAAGCTGTCATGTGTTTTTCTGATATAAGTCATATTTTTCTGGGTAAATATTTTAATGGAAATACGCATTTGTGATTGACTTGATTGATTGATTCCTTTCAATTCGTAGGCCTTACTCAATACAATACAAAACACTTTATTTGTCTCAACATCTCACAGTATTAACAGGTTGCTATTGGATTTCATACGCACAAACTGGTGTGCAAAATCTTTCCCTTCTACTATGCTGAAAGTAATTAAAATTAACAAAAATATCATATGAAAAGGAAGGGAAAAACTTTTTACAAAGATTTAATCCGAAATCTGTTTCATATTAATTTATGGTAGTCAGGGCCTAACTAAACTGGCTCGATCGTCTAATCTGCTCTTCATTTAAAGGCCAGGGGCTGCGAAAACAAGATAGAAATCAATCCACTAGAATTGCAATAGACACCCCTCGAGGAGCATTAAAATTCACAAAAGGCGATACCTTGATACGCTGCTTGCTAAATTTTCGCTTTAGGAAAGTATTGATTTGGAAGTCAGCCGACTTTTCGAATTCCATACGTACACAAGTTGTTCCCCACAGTGTCACCGCGTTTAAATTGTTTTTTTTTCATACAGCTGTTTGTCCTAACATAAACCTAACACCTTACCACCCCATTTCCGTCCGTAGGCAAGTACAAATCCGATAAATCAACGTGAATACTCCGCTTACCCACGTATCCACCATTTTACACTCGAAGACCTGTGCCAGGCAGAGGGACGTTAATAGGTTGTTAATAAAGCAGTCCATGTAGCGTCTGAAGCGCACGGACACTTCTAACTAACTTAGGGAATGAACGTCTTGTTGCTTTATTGGCGATATTTTTATGGCAAAATGTACGTAACTTTTCAAATTAATCTTCCTAATTGGTCACGTCCGACGCATTTCCTTAGCAAATTGCGCAGCCTACCGAATTTGATTCAAAGACCGATGTTTTAATCTAATCTTCATCCGTTCCGACGTTTCCTTGTAATTTTAACGCTTTTATGTTTTGGGATAAATAAGGTAACCACGCGCACAAATTACTTTACGAATAACCGTATACATATACCAAAATTAGCCATGTAATAAATAAACACAGAATTAAGTTCCCTTGAGGATTAAGGCAGAGAATTTTAGTGGAATAGGTCAAATCCTGTAGGTACACATTTTCTTCGAATTTTGTATTTATTTGAGATACCAAACTGAATTATTTACTTAGTGAAATGATTGGGGTGGTGGCAGATTTTTTTCACTGTTATTTATTTATTAACTTTTACTTTATACGATTACACTATTTACATGGTTCTGATCGATCAAACGGTCTTGCCTGCAATCATCATTCCATTGAAGTGAAGGGTTAGTTGCCAACCCAACTGTCGAACAATCGCGGGACCGATTCCGTGCCTCGGAAATACAGAAGATCACCCATCCAATTTCTGTATGCATTGCTTCAGGCGTTGCTGAACTTCATCGGTCACTTATTATTCGCTTAAGCCGCAAGTCTATGTGTGCCTTTAAACGGTCTTAACACCAAGCATGTCATGGAAATTCAACACGTAGGTCTATGACGATAGAATCCCGCATAAATGAGGATAGTAAGTATGTATTGCACCACATAGAATCGAATCCCCTGATTTGTGACAAACCAAGGAGCGTCGAGTACTGTTAAGACGAATCAAAGTGACATCGGTCGTAACGGATCACGTTTTTTGCTTCGACCACTTGACGGTCACCACAGAGCTCTCGGGCTATCTTCGAATACCACGGCTAACTCGCCATTAACAACTTTTTGTTAGCGAATGTTCGCTTCTTGTTAGAAGTCGTGATGTGACAAATAAGGTTATTTGGGTTACATTATAGTGCTAAGCCGGGTACTTATTGACACGTCCGATGTTTACCAAACAAGGAATAAGTTTAACAAACTGTTTTCGTCTATTTACACTATAAAAGGTTTGGTATAGAAGCGGTGACTCAAATACTTTGTGTGTTTGTTTATCAATAAAATGATCACACACATTGGCACAAGATCCAATATCGTCCCCTCGTCAGGTCTGCTGATTCTTTTTTTTGAGTGAAATGCATTAAATTAAAGTAGCTTGATGAATTTAAAAACTTATGGAGTAGCAAAAGAGCAGTAATCTGTTGTCCGTTATCCGAAAATCCGTGATGTGACATTTTGTCAAAATTGACTTTTATATACTACGTAAAAGTGAAACTTTTTCTCTTTCTATCATCCTGGGCAATATTTTTCTAACCTTATTAAATTACGTTTAGTCATTCCACCATGGAATAGATAAAAGATAAACATGACTAAAACACAAAAACATGATTTAAAACAACGAATGAAAGCTTAACAGCAAACAAGTAAGTTGATCTATTAGATATAATAATATACCTGTATGTCTAATAAATTTCTAAGGATATCACTCACCTTGTTGTAAATAAGACAAATAATGTTTATGCACATAGCGGCTTTTTAGTAAACAAACAGCAGAAATTGTCCATGTAAGTAAGGATCATGTATGTAGGTATGTAAGGTCCAACATGTATGTAAGGATTCATTTAAACTTTTAATATTTAACCTCGTCCTTGCGACCTAAGGCATCTGAGTGCGAAGGTTAAAATAATCTGTAGGTGGTAGAGCCTGTATACGGTTCGCCCGGGGCGGTACCACCGCCACACCCATTTCTGCCGTGAAATAATTGT
>DWLO01004135.1:0-10253 GCA_018245335.1 Dalla quadristriga | reverse complement strand
CATTTACTTAAAAGGATGCCCCCATAGAGTAAACATTATATTAATAAATATTTTTCAGTTATAATAAAAAAAAAAACTTTTTTTTTTTTCTTTTTTATTCAATTAGCATAATTATGTTCAATTCATTATACTTAAGCACGATTGATTGCAGTTTAAGTATATTTATTTTTAAATATGCAAAACGCCTTCGTTCGCTTTCTGCTTTCAAAAGGTTTACTATTAAGAATACTTAGTCTTTTAGTATTAAGTCCACCATTTATACCATTACTGCTGATATAAAGTTTAATAATCTTACCAATAACTATAAAAGGAGGCATACTAATTAAATTGTCTTGTAATTTCTTTCTTAGCCGATTTCTTTTAATACCTAATTTCTTATAACTATCTATATCTCAAACGGTTTTCTAGTTATAGACCTAAACGTCTGGTACCCCTTTAGACTGTAAATTTTCTGTCTCGTGATTTCACGCGGGCGAAGTCGCGTGATCTCCCTTGTAAATAAATAAAAGTAGGGTTCGACCAACGAAGATAGAATTCATCTTCTTCCGCTCTAGGCTACTACAATTGTATTGGCAAACAGATATGCAGATAATCGCTTGCAACCACTCGCCTGCCTAATTTCCTCAGAGGAATCGTTTCCGTAATCCTCAAGAGAACCACTTATTATTTTACGACCGCCAGCTTTATTAGTTAACCGGTAATTAGGTGGGGGTAACATTTGTACACTTAGTTAATTTGTATTCACGTCTAATTCACGGAGATAAGTAGTACTTACAGCATGAATGAGAACTAATTAATTCCTAAGCCTCGTTTAATCGAAGGTTTATTATAATTTAGGCATGTCTGATACGTATCCCTCCTACTTTAATGAACAACAGCAGTGTTTTTTCTCTATTGCTTAACATTTAGTCAGTTTTCTCTCCTTCCCATCACCCAAGAAACCCTATGTGCCACTTTCGGAAACTCAAATACTTGCCGGAACTTGACTTTTTGCACTGCCGTTCGATCATATTTTACGATATTCAAACTCTTCCTTTAATAGCATTATACAAATTAAACTAATTTCATGTTTAAAATTAATACCTATAATGTTTAGTAAATACTTACCAAATCTTAATTTAAAGTGAATACGTTATAAGTCTTCTAACCAGTACGTTTATTTGTATGGAAGATGGTATGGTAAATCTTAAGTTTTAGTATTTAATTAATTGCTGCTCATATATAACTTAAAGTCTGTTCTACAATCCGCTGTCTATTGTCGAGTGTTCAAAACGCATGAGTGTAAATATACCTAATAGTAATTTGAACAATCAGTAATTAATTATACAGGTAAGAAAGTACAAAACCTTTTAGAACTGCTTTTTATTAAGTAATTTTGGTGCGACTGCATATTCGTTTGCCATTTAGTATTCAGTGCTTTTGGCTACATTAAACGGCAACTCATTAACGTATTATTAAATCCTGATTCCATGTTAATTTTCCTCATGATCTCTTCTTGTGCACCCTACCGTGATTAATAACTGTACTCTTTTACTCCTCACCGTGGGGTAGTCTGGAAGAAATCGCTGCTTAGTGATAAGACCGCCCTTGTACCTTAGCATTTAAGTTTTTTCTGTATAATCTGTTGTAATTTTCATGGTGTACAATAAAGAGCAAAATAATAATAATAACATGGGTTTTTAGAGTGTGTTTGCCTGGAGCATACTATACCCTTCTCATCCTGAGAGGAGACCCGTGCTCAGTAGTGGGCGTAGATGGGTAATGATGACGATTATACTTTACGACGAAGCTCCTGTACGAATTCATTATTATTATTCTAAAGATAGGTCCATCGTTATTTTAAGCATGTAGTAAACTTTTCGCGTCCCCATAAGATAAAACCTTCCCAGAAAAATATGGTGTCAATATATCTTATCCTTGCAAAATATGTTTCTTTGAAGTGTAATAAATGTTTTATGGCGACAACCTCGCGGCATTCAAAGACGGTCCGTGAACTCAGTTATATTGTAACCTACTATCAAAATATCATATAGAAGTCCGTTTGGTTTGGTCAATACCAAACCCCTTCATTACAATAGCTGCAATACGACTAACTCTAGGTCTTACACTATGGATTCCATGTTTTGTGGCCTACTAGATTTCACCCTGTCGTAGAATTAATAATAATAAAAAAACCTTATTAAAAATAAGCTTTTATTTAAAGGTGGTCAATACACAATGTGTAACCCGTCCAAGTAACACACACAGCCCCGTCAGGGTGGTGTGTGTGGTGTCTAAGCGTTTTCATTAATTACTGGAATGAGACATGGGCGCTTTAGTGTTAAGTTGTAAACTTTAAAGTAATTACTCCTTCTAATTGGACTAACTTTTCCTAAGTAAATTATACTCAAAATCCTCATTATTAGCGTTAGTAGCTGTAGTATTGCTAGTAGCTGTTTCCCGCTAATTCGTCCGCATTAAATGTATGATGTGGTCATTCGCTCGGGATCCATACAAATATTCGTATTTAAAAGTATCCTATTAAAAACTCCGTGTCTCAAACTATGTCTCTACCAAATTCTATGAAGATCCGTTGTATGGTTTAGCCGTGAAGCAGTACCAAACAAAGTAATTTTCGCATTTATAATATTAGTAAGATTAGTAATAGTAGTACCAATACCAATATAGTAACCAATATTCCTAATCAGTGGTTGCAGTGGTGGAATCGTGGGTCTACGACGTTACCTGAATTGTTTTTAACTGGACTAACTTACACCAACATTCGAAACAAAGAAAGAAAATCGTTTCTCATCAAACTTTTAACATAAAGGTTTGCCCAGCACGGGAATAAAATAAAATAAAACTTTTTATTTCATTATAAGGTAATTACATACACTTGAGAAACGTCACAACAGAAAGAGAAAAATAAAACATTGATAGATAACATGCAATTCGTCATTGATCTAGACCAATTCCCTGTTATACCTACAACCATTAATCTTTTACTTTCAGGTTCAAAAACGATTTTACTAATAATGGAGGAAAATTACGCTTTAGACCTATTCCACCTGGTACAATCAGGCCGAAACACAACAATCGTCTAAAAGATAAGTGAGTAAGTACCTACCACTAAATAAACTCAAATCGCCCTAAACGTAGGGGTGAACGGCAGAAGGGTAAACAACCCTGTTTTTATTGAGATAATTCTCCTGTAGTTTGTACTAATCTATGTACGGTGCACAGGTACCTGACAGGTTAACAGCTTTTAATTATATGTGTACAATAGATATAGAATTTTGGATTCACTTATCAAATGGAACGTATATTTTTGTCGAAGTCTTAAAAGATAAAATATTAGTTTTAGTAAACATTATTTTGGTAATCATATCAGGCGATTTTAGGTCAAGTTTAACCATGTGGTAAATCCACATCAAAGAAGGGCGAACGAATTACTTTTCTACATTTACAAATCCAAAGGCTTTGTCTGCGGCTAAAATTAGTTTTCCATACAAATGTTCATCTTAGTGGTATCCCTTTTCGATCCCTTTACGATTTTCTGTAAAATAGCTCATGTCATTCTCCAACTCCTAAATTATGCAAAAATTACGTGGACCCGATGCACTGCTGCAGTGTAAAGAAAAAAACAAACTAAAACAGCCAACAAACATTTGCATTTACAATATTATCTAGAATGAATTTTGTCTTAGCTCTAGCTTCGACAGGATTTGATTTTTGTGTAACTGTTTTCTTAGTAAATCCTTATCCTATTTATTTGGAATGTCCATTGTACGTTGAATACGAATGAATCCTTGTCAACAAAAGCTCGCGTAATCAACTGAAGTGTGGTGTGGTGAAAATGATCTCTCCTTAACTAGCGAGCTTCCGCTTTATATTTTACTAATATTGTAATTGCAAAAATTTGTTTCTTTGTTTGTTTGATATGGCTTCATGGCTGAACCATACAACCGATTTTCATATAGTTTGGTAGAGAGATAGTTTGAGGGACGTAGGTCATACAATACTTTAAAGCAAACCCTATTGATCATAATCCTAACACGAACGAAGTCGTGGGCAACAACAAGTTTATAGTTTAATTACCTCGCCGCGTACAATAAACTCTATCTAAGGCGAGCATCACCCTTTTCTCCACAGTGGTTGCGGATTAATTGACTTGAGACTTAAGATTTTTGAACCCTTAATTCTAACGTAAAAAGAAGTGTATTTTTGTCTGTATGAGAAGTTTTTTGATTGTCTGGGGCATCGTAGACTCCGAAAGTATGGACCGCTACCATATCTTATAATATTAAAGTGATCCATAACTTAAATTAAAGACTCCTTATAATCCAACTTAATTTGATCATTACTTTTATTAAAAAAATTGTGTAAAACACATGGCACTTTTGTTATCCCCCTCTATCTATCTTTCTCCTTGACACAGACTACATTGCTGTCAATGGTTAATTCAGAGCTGAGAAAGAGTAAAAATTAAAAATACATGTAATATTTTTATGTACCTATATATCAGTAACATGGACAGTCATGTCATTGCATTATCATGCCAATGCTCATAGTATACGTCTTTACTGCCAATAATGTATTAAGTCTACTCGATAGTTCGGTAATTCGTTAGTTTTACAAGAGCCCAATTGAAAAACTGTATGAATGCTAAATTTCCAATGTATTGTTCTGTTCCTATAATAGAGTAAGTGTAAAATATGTTTCTTATTGCTACGTGTACCGGTGTGCTTTATATAACAATATGCTGTGATCTTGTTCGTGTGCTTTAAATATTTAAATGTTTAAATATAAAAGTTGTGTCGGTCGTAAATTCGGCGTACTAAATGCGAAAACTGGCGGGGTTGCCTGGAGGCGTTGCTAAAATAACGACCGAATCATGACGTAAAACTATTTTTGGCGGGCTGACAACTGTTACCCGTGTTGTTAGAAATAACCGCATTCTCGAACGAGCCGCGGCAGCTGATGAACAAATTTTAAAAAATTACATATTTCACCAAAGTTCATCTTATTAGTAATTAGGTACTAGGAAGGTACCTAAGGATGTGTTACTTGCATCTAGGTTAAAGCAGAGGCCTTAATCCTAGCTCTCGTATAAGTTATTTAACTGACATTTGATTCTGAACTTATAAGGGGGAACGCGCGATAAACTAGACGAGACGACAAATGTCGGTGACTAATTAATAATTTATCGGAAAAGTTTAATTGACGTTAACTAACAAACACGCTAAAGATGTAGAGCCAATACCAAAAAAAATAAGTACTTGGGTAGTTCTATATCTTATATTACTAATATTATAAATGTGAAATTAAACCATACAACCGATCTTCAAAAAAATTCGTAGTGAGATAGTTTGAGTCACGGAGAAGGTCATAGGATACTTTTAAACCCGAATATTGATCATAAATTTAAATTTAACACGGGCAACAGCTAGTCATACAATAAGTGTCGCGTGGAGTTCAAGTAAACAGTAGTACATCTTGTTTTTATTAGTTATACTAAACTTTGCAGTATTAAGAATTGCGAATAAGATTATTGGTAGCCCTATGTATGAAAACTTTTTGATGTTTCTAGATGATTTCTAGAACGTACACTATCTAACTACAGTCATTGTATCTGCCATACGTTTTGTACTTTTTACCAGTTCTTCTTCAGTTCTAGACTATAGCATGCCTTCTTGGTATTCCTATCTGCTAGTCTTGTTTTCTACAGCTTTCCGTGGTTGTTAATTAACGTCAATTAAACTTGTCTTTGCTGATTAAGTATTTATTAATAAATGACATTATTTTACTATTGCCATGAATCTAACTACTACAGTATGTCTATCTATTGCAGGTTCTCTACTTATTACCGGTTTTTCTTCAGTCTGTACTACATCTTGAGACTGTACTGCATCTCGTATAGTCTTCATTTCAGCTGCAGTCTTTCCTTTATCCAAATTATTTCTTGTTTCTACAGAATATCCCTACTGGTTAGATAACATTATTTGTAATTTGCTGATTAAGTCTATGTAAATTAACGACATTATATTTATAATTAACATGCATTTAGGTATGTGTATTTAGGTATCATGTAGTTAGGTTTGTATGTTAACACGTGTACTTACTAACATTTATGTGTTGGAGTAAGTAAACCAATAAAATCAATCATTTTCTTAAAGTTTTTCTCAAGTTATTTCAAACTTAAAGATCAATGGGTGAAGTTCAGTAAGAGTACAATGGCAGAAGTTCTAAGCAAATACCTACGTAAAATACAAGTGAAATTGAATTGTAGAATCAAATACAGGTTGAAGTACTGCTTTGTGGCCTTAAATTTAATCTTTTCCGAATTCCGAAAATAATTGATATGTTATTTTGTCTTGATAGTGTATGAGTGCAAAGAAAACTGAAGGTCAGAGTTAAATAATAGTGTGAAAGATGTACTTGAGTGTAGGTATGTAAGCCTTGTCTTTCTGAAAATTTAAGTTCAAAAGTAAGGATTTTATAAAACTGCACTGAATCGCTTTTGATGTGGAGCCAAGAGTCGCCTCATCTGCTTCCTGTCAGTGACACTATTAATTAATGATTAATTATTGATTTAAATTTACATACACCTACGTAAATTCTTATGTAGGTAGGTACCTACTTATGTTACCAAAAGGTTACATATGGAACGCAATGGCAAGTATTTAAAGTAAGTATTATTGCACGTTTTGATATTTATGAAGAATATCTATCTATCTATAAAACTATTTAGCTATATAAATGAATAAGAGAATATAAAAATATAAGTATTTGAGTGCTTCATCATATTAGTCCTCACAGTAGGACAGTTCTAAAATACATCGGTGCATGAAAATCAGGTTAGGTTAGGTTAGGTTAGTACAGTGTGTTATTGCGTGTAGATGTGTTTTTTTATTTAACCTTTATTTGAACTAGAATTTTAGGAGCGTTTTAATTTTGACGTAATTTTCTTTATTTTTAACAAATGTCTTAAAACAACTTTACAACGCCAAGGAAAATAAAGTCTCGTACTGCAATTATCGTATTCAATGTCTGTAGTTTCTAAGTATACAGTGCTTCATGAATTTGGTATTCGCTCAAAGCTATGTTTGGAAGTATGCGCGGAATCGTGTTAATGCATGTTTGCGTTCATCATCCAAAGTGTTGCTACGTCCAAATTGAGGTGACGTTAAATGTAATGAGACACCTGCAAAAGTATGATCTGGCCGTTCCAATTCGGCGATAAATGGAACGGATCTAAATAAAAATTGAGACGTGTTTCCTCATATCGCTAAATAAATACTGTTGCTCGAAGATGCCGCAAATAGGTCGAACGACGCGAGCGGCGCGCGCGCACTATTTTCAGCGAGGCCGCACTGAAACCCGAGTCACTTCGGCGAGCTGCGCGCGCGCGCATCACGCCTCCTTATCCTTCCTCTCTAGCATATCACATATCTTCCGGCTTCCAAATTCCACGATTATTGGTTAGGGTTAATACGCATCACCGATCGAACGTCCAGAAGCTTGGATACTCCACTGATCACGCGCCACTTTGCACTTTGCACGATCCTCACGAGATTCTCGAAACCTTCCCGGGGCAGGGGTCCGCGGGTCCAGGGGTATCCAGGCCACCGGGCGCAGCACTCACCTCACGAACGGGCTGTTCACACGGCGGAGCGACACGCACTGCGCCGCCCTCGCGCGAGCGCCGCGCGCCCGCCCGACTATTTTCGGTGCCAAAAATCCAGGATTCCGATCCGCCATCGCAATCGCGACAGACGCGCGGACCACCGTCGCACTCCCACACGCCGAACAATACATGCCCGCTTTCCATCCGACGATCTCCCGCTCTTCGGGTTGAGGTCGCAGTTCGAACTTCGGATCAAAATTAATGGAGCTGATAAATACAATCGTTTATTTCGAGACCGATGCGAGGGCGGGGACAAAACATGGAGATGTTTTGATCGACACTTCAGCGGCTGACACTTGTGATTGTATCCGGCATTTCATCATTGGTACACGAGGCCCTACACAGGATTTCATCTTCAGGGGTCTTTCTTTGACCACCTTCACGCAAGTCCTGAATTGCTTGAACGTCGCTATTTGCAGCCCGCCCGTCTACGGCAGGAACCACTTGACATCTGAGTTTATTGATATACTGTGTGGTGTTGACCGACGGACCTACACAGAATGACCGGTTTCGACTGGGGAATACCTGTCTGGCGTATAGCAGCTTTGCGCTTTGATCTAATAGACCTAGCCGGCACCACACAGGGGTCTAGAGGCATCTACCTAATTTGAGGCCTCTCTCAGTTGTGGGGAGAAAGCGCCCGTGCCCAGATGTACGCAGGTTGTAGACACTAAAAATATGTGAGATTTGTAATAATTTCAGTCATATTATTGTTTCTTATTTTGAACCAAAGTGAAATCGTAGAGGAGCGTTTATCAAAAGTTATCTTGGTACTAAGCTCGACAGCTGATGAAGTCTTGGGTTCCTAGTTAATCATTGACACATCCTTTTAAGGCGTTCAGACCAAATCTCAGCTCCAGGGCAACTGTCCCCCTCGACACGCCCATGACGAGGAATATTTATGATATCCTAGTTGTAAAAACATGGAGCGCAGTGTTAGCATCACGAAACGGCTACCGATCGCTGACTAAGCCAATGGACATAGGCAATTTCAGAGGTGTCTCAAATGCTTCTCCGAGCCCGAGAGACACCTCTTTTAGTGGCTATATCGTGCGAACCTGTCGACACAACTCGTGTTTAGGTACTAGCGGAGCACATGTACCTAATTACGGCCGGCCCTCATTTATCTTGACTCGAAGATCGTCTGTCAAACAACATTGAACTGGCGCTAATCTCTCATCGGCGGACTAAATAAAGAGCCAAACAAACTCGCTATATGTACCTATATGCGATGACAATGGCTTTTAGCTGGGAACTTTGTTTTGCTAAAGATTAAAGGTGATACGGCTTCAAATTTTCTTCTACATATATTTAAGTAATTTTTTTTATCTTTTCTGTCGTCCAAATAAGAATTGCTCGTTTATATTATCTCTTTATTGGTAACGTATCTCCCTTTACTTGATGTAATCTAAGTAATTACTATTACGTCTTCAGATAGTTTAATTTAGCTTGTAAACTGAGTTACGTTTTTCATCGCTGCTGTCAATTCCTTAATCTCAGGAGTCCAAAGCTGTCATTTCTGTGTAATGCGATTGTTAAGCTTTGCATATCGAGTTGAAATAGTTTGACCTCTACACACTCTACGGTATCGCTACGGCAGCCCAAGAGTGCTACGTCAAGAGTGCTTTGGGTTCTTTCGAAATCAGTAAGTAAAGTAATAGCGGATTTTGGCCAACTACATCTTTTAAAGTTACGGAAAAAGTAGGTTCGTTAGGAGCTAACGAAGCTAAGAAGTTTCGTTAGCTCCCCTGAGGAAGCAAGCAACAACAACTACGAGTACATGCATTCCACATACATTAAACAACATTATTACACAATTATTTATTTGGATACACAAGGTTTTTTACAGAAGTGTCCTTCTTTTAGGCACGAAGTACCTGTGTTAGAAGACACTGCCCATCCAAATTGTTACTACTTGTAGCAAATTATATTTAAGAACTTAATAATATGATAACTTTAGTAAATGTATGCATGAGTGAAAGTGAATGCGTGTGCGTTTATAAACACGAATATTTTCTATGTAGGTATTTGATAGATAGATATATACATGATTTGCGCGTAAAAACTACATAAGTACACAGATAACTATAAATACTATAAGTCATTTACTAAATAAGTATACATTGACTTTATTAAGGTTATCTGCATTGCAGCATTACGCAGCAAATTCATCTGCACTCAACATAATGCTACTGGATCAGCAGCATTATTATTATTCAGCGCTGATTTTCAGTGCAGCCCGTTATTTGCAACTTGTGTTGTTTCTACTTCATCGTTTGTAAGAGATAATGTATTCTCATTAGATGTTACCTTATACTTGCTTGTCGCAGTAGGTATTCGTAGTAGGTATTTGCCCGACTATTAATGGGCTGGGAGTTTAGTGCAAGGCCACTGAATTGAATATTATAGGTAGGTATTGACTTAACAAACGAGCATGCAGCTCCGCCCATCTGCTGCCGCCCATGACACCTGCGCCAAACCTAGAACAGGACCGTAAAAGGAACTGGGAATGTTAGTCCAGTAAGTATGAGATGTTAATAGGAATGTTAGTTGGTCAGTATTCGTTAGTATAAGGACTATGGGAGAA
>DWLO01004134.1:0-10254 GCA_018245335.1 Dalla quadristriga | reverse complement strand
GCAACACAGGGCATCTTAGTGCGGGGGTGTGAATGTGTAAGCGTTTTTTTTAAGTATTAAAATTACATTATGTGCAAAATCTCAAACACTAAATTGATAATCATTTTCCGTTAACAATTAATTGAAATCAAGGAACAAAAAGCGGTGTTCGAACAGGAAACTACTTTACTGTTTAAATGCACACTGCCATTTTGCGGTCAAGTGTAATTACCTGGGTATCGGGCCGCCACGCAACCTACTGCAACATACGTCGTTGAAAATTTAATCAGCTCTCATATCTGAACCTCAAATTGTAGGTCTCCATTGTGAACTGAGAATTAATTGTTCCGTAACAGTGACTCTACTGCTATTAATCTTAAAATATTTTTTAGATATACTCGTAGCTTAGTTGCTACTTCATGAAGTTTTAGACTTTACTAATAGGCGGATTTTGTTATTGGCAATCCTTACTAATAATACAAACGCAAAAGTGTGGTTGTTGGTTTGTCCTTCTTTCACGCAGCCATGCAGTAACGGTCCGACGGATGTTTTTGCAAGTTTATAGGCCGAAGAGTTTTGACATGGTACATGGGTGATTTGGACATGGGACATTTTACAAAATAAGTCGCTACTTAAATGGGTAGGTTTGGGGATAAAAGTTTGTATGGAAAATTGAATTTCACGCTGGTAGAGCCGCGGGAAAAGTGTTGTTAAATATACGTTGCAAGCTCAGGTTGGTTACCTTGGACCACTATTTTTTACGACAAATTCAAAATTGAAAGAATCGGGATTCTCAAAACTAGGACACTTGTCTTGTAAGATTATGTACATCAAAATTCCTTATGCTATTCAGAATTAATACATCAGAAGGAGTTCTTTGAAAATAATATATTATCATAGGACACGAAGTACCATGTTACTTATTATTAATGGAAACATTCGTAATCAATCACAAGGAAGTTTGCCTTCGTAATTCTGCTAGCGTGCCAGCGTCATGTTAACACGGAAAGATGGCAAAAAACTTCTAAACACAATATTGAATAACAATGATTCACCAGCTAACGTATTGATAATACAATACTTTAGAATTCATGAGAAAATAATGCCAAACATTTTATTATACTGGACTGAACTGAAGAGAAAAAATATTTTTTTTGAATACTATAAATTTGTTTTTGCAGTGTAAATCGCAAGTAATCAAAATAATGTGTGGCGGTGTTCTTGAAGAGAAAATCTTATTTATTTATAATTTAAGCTCTTGGAATACGCAGTTGAATTGCATTATTGGTATCAAATATATCATAATTTATGTAAACATCTTAAATTAACGGTTTCATAAACTATTTTCTGTCTGCACACTTTGAATACTCTTTTTGAAAGTGGTTGCAAAATGTTTCTCCTACAAAACAAGAACAGGATTAATACGACGCTAAATTCTTGTAAAATCGCCGGCACAGTTGGAAAAGGTTTACAATTTCAGTGTAAGTAAAAACAATGGATGCAGAACAGTAGGAACAATGCGGTTTTCATTGTGTTTAAACTATTATACGTACTTATTTTATATTATAAATTTAATGAAACGCTGTAAACACTTGTTTACGCTACGATACGCGACTTTGACGAAACGTCTTGACTAGTCTTGACAATAACGGCCAAATATGAAAGATCAAAAGATCCCTACTCCCCAGTCATATTTACCCAATTTTTATGTAGTTCTCTAGGTTCAAGGATTTCTGGGAATAAAGTGGTCCCTTTTCACAAATTTGCACTCGCCGAATGAACGTCACCTTCTCTATTACGTGGGGCATAATAATGAGTTATTACTCGATGATTAAGAATTTATCGTTCAAATAATTAATAAATTAAAATCAGTGAGAGAACTACTACTACTAGCACAATTAGGATTTTTTTTGGTCGTTTTGAATAAAAACAACAATTTTGTAAATAGGGTAGGTATAATATGCGTGTAGTTTAAATTTGGTTCAACAAATTCTTTTCCAATATTTATCGTTCAGATAAAGCTTGTATTGATTGAACAAACTTTTTGTTTTTAATAATTATAGTCGTATTAGCCGTATTAAAAATAAAACTGATGTATCGAGGTGGAGGGCCGTTCCGTTCCTCTGAAAATATAATCAGGAGCAGTGCTTCATTTGTAAGAACCAAAGAAAACCAAGCCCCTGCTGTTAATCGCCGAGTAACGGCTTTTAATGTTTGTGGTTCTCATTCGTTCCTTATTAAGTACTCGCTGTAGCTGTAGACTTTCTCCGAGTAAAATTCATGATTTTTTAATTCCCTTGGAATCTGTATTCGGTATCAAAAGTATTCTATGACCTTGTCCGTCACAAAAACTATCCCTCTACCAAATGTTATGAAAATCGGTTATACGCTTTTGCCGTGAAGGCGTATAAAACAAGCAAACAAATTTATATTATAAGTAAGATAAAAAATACGTCATACTCCTACATCAATATTTTAAATACAGTAATTCGACAGTAAAAACGATATACCAAGTGTGACTTTCGCACAGTATTCAAAAGCAGTGTGAATAAAAAAATTAAGCACAATTATTGTTATTGAATATCGTTTCTGTTAACACAAAAACTCGTCCAAAATGTCAAGCAAAAGCACTTTCCTGTGATATGATAAATGACTAGTGCTTTGATGTAGAATAACTTCCAATATCACGGCTTCTTACTTCATTCACAATTGATTACTGTGACGCTTCGTCACAAAATGGTTTTGTCTCCTGCGAGACCACGCAAAGGGTCTTATTTTACCACGTTAGAAGTTTGTTTATACCGATAAAACCATTTTTAGTAATATTTTTACCATTACCGATGTATTAAACAGTTCAAGTCAGGGAAATTCAGTCCCGTATGCATGCAAGTTGGCTATTAAACAAAAAAAAAATACTGAATTTATTTATATAATCTTCTTGCAACACCTACAACTAAGTGAAACAAAGGGCGTACTTAATGCCTGATGGAATTCTCTACCAGTCGTCCCTGGGTGACGGCGAGAAAGCTAGGTAGTGCATTGTCACTGTCCGTGTAACTTTAACAGTTACATAATTAAGTACAAGAAAATTACTAATTTATGATAGCTACAAACATGTGGAGATTCATAATAATATAACGTACACAATTAAAGCTTAAAGCATAAAGGGACGTTTGAAATCCCTTTGAGCAAATTCATTCGTTGGAAACCTTGAAAAAAACTCCCAGCGCTGTACAAATTTAAGATTCCGTACATTTTTCGTATGCACCATGTTTAATTATATTTAAGCAGGATTCTGCTTAGTATTAGGATTATTGTGCTTTCCTTAATTCACAAATATTTTACTCGGTTATAGAACCATAATGTATGCAGCTGATCTTACCTTAGTGTTTTCAGATCTTTATTCGTAAGAATACCTTCTGAAGATAAACACACCACACAGAAATATTATGTAAGTAAAATAAAGACATTAACATTGATTTAAGAAGAAGAAAAGCTTGTAACAATGTAATTATGTTAAGAATATCTATATATCTGGGCATAATAATCTAAGTTTGATAAGCGGTCCAGTGCAGTCTATCCATCGATCTATAGCTACGAGTATGTGCATTGCATTGCCCACATTCTATTAAGTGTAAATGCGGCTAAATGGTAGTGTATGTGCTGTGTTGTTTCCCCGAGTTGATGGTTCCCAAAGCAATGACAAAACATTTTCGTATAACGGAGACATCTGAATAAATTTGATGGAGTCATTAAAAACAAATCGATTGAGTAACTGTTTAGAAAAAAAGATACGAAGACACTCGACATTCAAAGCCAATTTGTCAACTGCCAATAAGTGTGTGCAGTGATGCGGCAACGTTTTGCTTGACAAGGTGATGTACAGAAAACGATTTGTTCGTGAAAAGCTAATTTGGTGCTGGGGTTAGAGATCGAGAGCGTTCAGTATCGTGGTCATTATACGTAACTACAGGGACGTCACATTCGCCAGCTAACAAATTACTTTGGTGATAACTCCACAAATTTCGGCATATATTCGACTGTACAACCTGACACGGGTAAATAAGGCTTAGAGAGATGATGATATAAATCTAAACAGGTCTACGAGCGGTTCAAAGGGGTGGAAGCGAATCTATCATGCTCTATGTCTATCTCTTTCTTAAGCTGTCTGCTTCTAATGGAAGCGTATCGTGGAGCGTCAGATTTTTTCCAATTGAGACCTTGAAGTACATGGAATTTGGTTTGAATTTTGTGCCGAAGCATGGGAGATTGTACAGTCGATGGTAGGTGCATAATGCATTGAAACGGGCGCACCGTTCTAACGTAGGTAACTGTATCTCCCGTTGCTTCAGTGAATGCGCGTCTCAGCCTGGCTCGGCGCGTCTGCGACAGGGTTTGTGGACAGAGGAGCAGGCCCTGTAGGTCAAAAACTGGGTTCAAGTCAAAGGCTTTAACGATTTGAGAACCTCCCTCAAGACCCTGACGGAGAACGCGTACTCTATGGACGTTACCATGACCAAGTTTATACGGCACGTAGCATAAATGTGAACATAGTGCGAATATAGCATGATCTTATTAAACAATCAGTTAGTTTTACACGGAAAAACAATTTAAAGCACTTGTTGCTATACTTTATTTTTGGATTATAAAATACAATCGTTACATAAAGTGCCGAGTTATTTAGCATGTGAAAAGTCGTGAGTAAAGTAACTATTTGAATAATGCAGTTATCTAAATTTATTTCTACGTTATTGTAGTCTGAATATTGATTACTTATGATTTCAATGAAAATGGTCATAGCAATGTCATAATAGAGCAAGCGAATTCCTTTACACAGCACTTACACGCCGTCAGAAGCATTATCTGTAACACCAATATAGAAATAACCAATGAAGCCGAACTCGCAGAAGTCCTAACCAAAATGACACAGTGTGATGGATCTTCTAACATTGGACATTCATTTTATGACTTAATAAATTAAAACGTATCGGTATTAGAGTGTGTGCACGGTCAGAATGAATGCGTACAAGAGGAAATTTCAATAGTCTTATTATTCTAATGTCCAATTATTCTACTGGCTTCACGTGCCTGTATGTAATGTTTGTTAATAATATACAGGAAGTGTCTTACGTAAGCTTAACTTTACTGTTAAATTACTTCACTAAGTGCTGCGAGCATATTGAATGGTTGTGGGCCACGGAGGCTTTAATTATAGCTTTCGTACCAGTGTAAAAGCAACGTGTCTCCAGTTGAACATAACTTTTATATTCGCATTATATTAGTTACTAGTATCTCATTTTGTAAGGTTATTTACATTATTTTGTTGCACTGTTCTTGGAGAACTGAGTTCACATTCATTTAGTGTGGGAATAAAAGTGTTACCGCATGTAAAGTTCATCAAACGAAACCATACATTATGCTAACTAATTTCGATGACCATATTTACATCAATCACATGGAATCACAAATTCAACTTAAACAAGTGACTTAATAAAACAGTCATAAATCCGCAAATACATATCTAACTAGATAACAATTTTAGTTTCGCAAAAACACGTTTTATTTTTAGTATGAAAGGTTGTATAGAAGGCTCTCCTCCACAAACAGTTAATAAAGATATATTCTCACACTTAAACTTTTTCACAATGACACGCCGTAAAAAACGTACGTTCTAATTTCTTTCTCTTGAGATGTGCGTGGCATTTTGAGCTTCCTTTTCGTGTCCCTGAATAAAAGCAATTATCAAAAGAAAAATACAATTAGATAAAGTTTATATCCCTGGTATATTTTTAAAAGTAAAAATAACAGTTATTTCCTTTTTCTATTTTTGGAGTACAAGTTAACTTACTTTAAATTCAATATTTACAAAAGAAGGTATTATAGGAGATAAATTAACTTAACGTATTGTTATGTGAATATATAGTATTATACAACGAATAAACCGGTTAATACGATATGTTATTCAAATTTGACCATAATAAATTTTGCTATGAAAATGTGGACTTGATAAATTAATTGATTGGTTTATAAAAAAAAATCGTTTTAACTTTTTCGTTGTCTAGTTAGCAAATGCCGCCATTATACAATGACTTCCGCGGACAACTCACATAGAGATTTAATTAGATAGCTTTTCAAGTTGCCCCACACTCAGTTACACACGGTATTACGTTAAGCGCCGTTACAAACTACGTTACAACAGTAGGACTTTTTGCGTTTCGTAATTTCTTTTCTTGTCAGCAGAGAACGTATTCTTACGTCCTTGTATCGTTTGCAGCCAGAATTAATTCATTTTACTTTGACGTAAGCGTTTCAATAAATTTCTTATATTTACAACTGTTTTTAGAACAAGCTCGGGTTTACGGACCCGGAACCGATAATATAAATATCATTAGGAATTCTATTTAAAAGGATACAAAATAATAAAATAGTTCTAAATAATTACACCTTAAATATCTAGAAGAACAATGAACAAATACAGCTTACAATATTAATAACACTTGACAACACTTAAGCTACAGTGAATTTAAAACATGAAAGGTAAAGCTACTACAATAGAATGATTCTACGAAAATCCAACTAGCGTCATCTGTGGGGTGGTGGCCTTACCTGCTTGAAAGGACGCATCCCTCCGTTAATTCGCAGTGAATCCGCCGCGATGCCAGCGATGCCATCACCAGGTTCCCTAAGCTGCCGCAAGGAGGCGCTAGGGTGGTGATGCGAGTGGTGTGGGCAGTGCGCCGCGCATGCGCTAGACTCCGGTTGCGAGCTCTGTCGGATGATTCGAGTACTCGAAGCCGGTAGCAGTAGCGCCGGTGGCTGGATCACAGGGCAGGTGCTGACAGTGTGTAGTGAACTACAACCGCACGGGTAGTGTAACGCGGATCGAACACTCTCCCTCGACACAGATCGCGCTAGTTGTAGCGCTGATATTGGCGCCGTGGACTGCCTTCGTTCGCAAACGCGACACCTTGCGTATGCGTGCGGAACTAGCTGGCAGGTGGTCACTGACCCTCTGTGCAAACACGTTGCGTTAGGTGACACGAGTGTCTGTGGGCGGTCTGGTGGATCGCGGCATTGTAATTCTATGTCGGGAACGCTACGGGCTGTATCATCTGTGGTCATACGAACAGACCCGGCGCTTTCTTCGCTGCCCGGTCCACCCGATAGTTGAGGTCGTAAATGTGTGGTACAATCTTGTCTTTGCAAAACAGGCTTGCCTGTTCTGTTCTCTGCCGGGACGATGACGGTAACTGATGGCCCCGAAACGAGGAGGCTGGCAGTCTCATCACTGCTGCCATATCCCGAGTTGGTGATGGCCTCTGTGCTATCTGTCGTAGGCACTGACATTCTTAAAGATCTGAAACAAGAGAAATGCGTCGTTACTTTTTATTAGGACTGCGTAAATATATAAAAGAGAGTGGTTGAAATAAAATACATTATCGCTTACATTAATGAGTATGCTGATTTGATTCTGAAAGGTGCCAATGATTTCCTAGAAAAGGAAATTTTTATGCCCGTGGATGAACTGGAAGCATAGATTAATAGATTGTACACATTGTATAAGTAGGTAATGTACTTGGTAAGTTTGTACTTTCAACCGATCAGACGATGCTGGTCACTAAAAATTTAGTTGCGCCCCTTTTTTTGATAAGCAAAATGACGAAGGTTTCTAGTAATGTTTTCGCAGATAAACCTGATTACAATATCGAAATGGAATCAACAAAATGTATCATCCAATCTGGATAATGGTCTGCATGCATGTTTCGCGTGCTAACGACAATGGAATCGATCGCCCGTCATAGCTTTGGTCTCTAATAAAATGAAAACCATGCGATACTTTATCTTTCATATGAAATGCGCGAAAGGCAGATCCTGAAAATAGCTATTAAATTCCCCTGGTTTAAATTAATGAATATAAAACAAAAATATCAGTGATAACCTTAGATTAATTTAAAAAGGTAGATACGTTACCTCCCTACCTGCCTCAAAACCTGTGACCAGGGTCACAGATTTGGTTAAGTCGCTCACAAAGCATGGTCTTATTTGCAGGCGATACGGCAATATAGCGGAACTAATATTGAGTACGTCTCGCCGTCTCAGTTGTTGGTTTTAGTATAAGTAATTGAATATCATCTGCTTTCGGTGTAGGAAGACATCGTGAGGAAACCTGCATGCCTGAGAGTTTCCCACAATGTTCTCAAAGGCGTTTGAAGTCTGCCAATCCACACTCGGCCAGCGTGGTAGACTATGGCCTAATCCTTCTCACCAAATAACCTTGAGAGGAGACCCGTGCTTAATAGTGAGCCGTTAATGGGTTGTGATGATTTATTTATTGTTAGTTAGAGTGTTACGAGTATTTGGACCAAATACACTAATTAACACAGAATTACAATACCTACGTTAAAGAAAATAAATAAATATTTGAATACAAAACATCAAACATTGAATAATCAATACAAACTCAAATCCTTGTAAAAAATTAAACAAAAATTAAAATTAAAAAAAGGAAAGAAATTGTGTCAGAAATTTAAAAAGAAAAATGCAATTTAGATACAAATTAAACTTGTAGTCGTTACGAAGCAATGTTCGCTATGAGCCGCTCTCTACGAAACAGCCGACCCTGGAGGTACGCACTCTTGTGCGTGTGGAATGTCTTGAAGAGAACGATGGTACAGAACACGAGAACAGAAGCGGTGACCAACTCCACCACGAAGTAGTTGCACACGTTGTACACTGGCACCTGCCCCGTCAGGGGCTTGATGATGAGACCACGATAACAAGAGCACAGGTCACACCCGACCAGTTGAAGGCCTGAAGAACGGTCAGAGTGACAGCAACGGGGTACTTATATGTCCTAAAGCCTACCTTCAAAGGCTGATGAATGGATTTAACTCTTTAATGTTGGAATCATAATAACTATCATTAAGGGAAGTTTTTGAAGGGGGCGGTCGTGTTTGTTTTGTTTGGCTTGCGTTTGATAGTTTTATAGTGGTTGTAGTGCGGTTGGATTGGTGTATTGTGGTGTTTCTTTTAATATTGTGAATAGGTTTGTTCTTCTTCTTTCGGGTCGCGTTCCGAGGGAGGATGAGTGGATATGTTTGCAATGTTGGAGGGAATGGCTGCGGCAGTGCGCTAGTCTGATTGCGCTACAATAGTTGAGGATTGTTAGCTGTAGGCCGGGCGGGGGAAGCACGACCGCCCTTTTATGAAGTTTCCCGCGCTGTTCCAAAATGAAATTCATTTCATTTCATTTCAACATATATCACAAACATGACACTGGCAAATGAACAAAACGTGAAAACACCAGAAAAAAAAACCACAATAGTTAATAATGCAAAGGCAAAAAAGTATGGTTCAATTTACGAAATGCACATCTTTATATAGCCGATACTTCTTGAAGAACGGATATCCTTAATCGAATCGTTATATTGTATGGCAATATTAGACCAGTTAAATAAATCGTGGTTGAAATTGCGCTGCGGTAGATAATCGTGTGTTCGCTTGTAGCCAAGAAAAAGTTAGTCACCGTAATTTTACATTTTAAAAATCATGTTGAATATAAATTAATCGGCACGGCACTACTTTTTTCTGTAAGTTAAAACCAGAAAAATTAAACAGAAGGAAATAAAAGTCTGAAACGCAGAAAATTACTGTTTTAGATATAAGCCTTATTATCAGTGCTCTCTTCCAACACAAGGGAAATGGATAACTTTCAATGGCTTATTCATTATCCTCGTTAAAGTTACTCCCAGGGTGACCCTAATCATCTCCGTATAAGCTGTTTGCGCCCGACGCCTAAGTCATATTACTTATTACTAATAACTGTCTCAACTAACCTTTGCCGTTAGTTATAGATCTACTGTATCATCTCACCGTAATAATGGGGTATATGCATGTTTTTTTGTTTATTATTTAATTATATTTTATTAATTTACTGTTTATTACTTATTTATTTTAAAGATTATATTTAGTCTGTACAATAGGATTAAAATACTAAACTACTCATAACTAAATAAAATCTAAAAAAAACTACCTACCAAAAATACTAATAGTTAAAATAAACGTAAAAAATTTGTTTACATCGTTATAGAATAGTAAAAAATATAAAGAATGTTAAAAATGTTTAAAATAAATTAAAAAGAATATTTAAAACCGAGAATATATTTGAGCTGTTTAAATGCCGCCATTTTTCGGGCGGTTAGAATGACGTCACAAGACTCCAAAATGGTAACCCAAACACTACACACACCATACAAACGTCTACAAGCGATGGCC
>DWLO01004133.1:0-10256 GCA_018245335.1 Dalla quadristriga | reverse complement strand
CTCATGTGATCTGCTGACTGCGTTGCTGCCGTCGACAGTCGACAGGGCCTCGTACTGTCTTATTCGAAGTTTGTCATATTACTATGTCCATAGACGGCAACGACCAAATTTACAGAAAATGTAAGTAAACGGTTTTTTCATAGTACGAGAATTGTCAGTTTGACAGTTCTTGTATGAACCTTTTGGTTTTGACAAGTAAAGTGGAAGCTGAAGGCGGTGTTGTTCGTGAATAGCACAGCAGATCATATAGCTACGCGTATATAATTATACTCTCTTAGCGTGTCAATTAGAGTTCAATAGCCTTTATACGAATCAAGTAAAGAAATCAGTGGATGAAATTGTATGCGCTATTCGTTCACTATTCGGGCTTATACTACTCTGGAACGCCCTACCTGTAAATATACGTGAGGCCCCGAGCAAGTTCCCGTTTAGGAAATTAGTTCGGGAACATTTCCTATGTTGCCAATGACTCCTAAATGAGTCGGTTGAATAGGTCCGACATAGAATTAACGACATATAAAAAATTCTGCTGTAATGTATGTATAAGTGTATTTTAGTATTATCATTGTAATTTAATGATTGAAATGAAATGAAATCTGATGATAATCTTAACTTAACACCCATCGAGCAAATAAATGGCTGAACATGGCTATGAGAATAAGTCAAATCAAGAGTTTCTCAAGGTGTAGTTGTTGGCCTGGGAATGAACCGGTATAAAGACTTTTTCGTAAGATTGATAAGTCACCGATTGATAAGATAATGAATGAATGAATATGAATAAGATTACGTGACGAATAGGGTTAATATTATCTTGATACGCTTTAAGTGTTCTATTATGTAATTTATACTTGGTTACTTGTTATCAACCTGATATGTCATTATTTATTCAACAATCATTCTTATATTTATGTGTACCTATATAATTATCTATATAAGTATATTTGTTCTGCCTTTTTCCTATCTTTTTATCCTATTTCACTCCATTTCCTTTTTCATCCGATTTTTATAAATCCTATAGAACGTATCTATGTTTGATTTATTATCCTAATTCTATTGATGTTCACCGCTACCCCTCCTCCAACATACATACATCTTTTTGTCAACTATCTAAAGATTGTCTGGAAAAGAGATCGCTTTAATTTGTATAGTGTCAAACAATGTATCGTATCATACGAATAAGTGTGTGTGGTTGTATGAAAATATCCCGCATAGTAGTTAATAAAAATCAGTATTTCCTTTACGGGTGTTTTATTCAAAAATATTTCAACACGAGCATTTTCCCAGTAGGACTGATATATGTATGTATCTATAGAGTTACCTCTATAGTATGTATTTGGTTACTGATTCGAGTCAAATATAAATGGGCTATTTTGATACTGGCAGTGCAACGCTCGTTAAATATTCATTAGTGATAGCACGTGATTGTTAATTTAATTTGATCGCTTACTTCCCAAATTTAAAGTTCCTCGAAAAAGAATAACTGGCCCAGCGAGTGTCGGACTACGCACAGTGCTACAAACAGTTATTTTGGAATAGCGAATTTCGTTATTTTGTTCGGAATACAATTTTTACTGAATCATGTTTAAACAATTTTGTAGGTAACTCATCCATCACTTTCTTTTCCGTAAGTATGAAGGTACATTATATTAGTAATTTTAGCAACTTTATAATACTTGTCAAATAAGAACTTAGTAAAACTAGTAGGTAATCAATTTATGAATTTACCTCACTGTCACTTCATTTATTTCATTCATAACCTATTTTTAAGTAGAAAATATCAAGAAGTAGGTAGGTACTTACTTAAATAGAACCTAATTCCTAACCTAAAACAAAACACGCTTCTCAAACTTTTACTACAAGGTTGCTATTGCTATATTTTATCATATGAGATTCTATACTATATCAGTTTCTAGTTTTCTGATTAATTTTATGATGCGAAACAAATAAAACGTAAAAAAATATGTACTTTTTTTTCGTAGCAATTACCTACATTATGATACTCAATTACTTATTCAATATTATACATAATTAGTTATTTTCAATAACTAGCAATTATTTTTCTAAATGTTTGTTTTTGAACGAAATCAATTAGTCGTTGAATTCGATACCTACCTAAAATTCAACGGATATGGCCATGATACAAAATGTTCTATGGTTTGCTATGGGCACCTTTTATAATCGATGTTCGTTCCTACCACGAGTTCCAACTTATTTTATTTAAGGGAAACCCAAATAACTCTGCCAATAATTGAGGTACAATTCCACTCTCACACTAAGCAATTATTAACCTTCTTTATTAATCAGTCTATTCAATAAATAAATTGATGGTCTGACAGGCGCCCATGCGGTCAAAGCATAGTAAAAGGTCATTGCCATTCTGTTTCGCGCGCTTTCGGCCCTCGACCACAGATTACAAATTACTAGTTGCCTCGACTTTGCCGGTGTAAGCAACGCACTCACCGGTTAATCTTTGGTTACATACCTATCTATGTTTCTTGTTTCTTTCATAAGTAGAAAGTTACCAACGAAAACCCAACATTGCAAACTATGTAGGTACTTACTTAAGTAAGACACTACAGTTCTCTAAAGGGCTATGTTTCTTCTTTTGCAACAATCACACTACGATTTGATTAAATGGTCTAAGAGAAACGTAATTGGGTCTAAGTCTAAGTCTAAGTTACTTATCCAATTAAGAACTCCTGATTTTTGTAATGTGGGATCCATTTTAGTGAGTCTAAATTAGTCATATAAACATTGTTACAGTGACCATAATGTAGAAGAATGTAGACAGAGTCGTAACAAAACACTTGAGGTTATTACCATCTGTTTCGCACATCTCAGGCCGCTCGACCCTCACCTTGGCCGCTAGTGCAAATGTAAATAGATAGTCCAATGACGGAACGAACAAAACTAGTAAATCAGTGTTGCCATACTAATAAATATTTCACGAAAAATTTAATGCTGAATTGCATTTGAGAATTTGAAACTTAAAGCTTTTGGCTAAATAGTTTTAAGTGTTTGGTTTATTTTAATTGATAAAGTTAAATAAAACGAAAGTCATAATTTACATTAAACTCAATGAGATACAAATTAATTAAAAAGTTAGTGTGTTACTAATAATGGATTCGTGAGTGTTCGACGGCTATGCTCACGTTGATTTATCGGGATTTCCCGACTGGTTTCGGACAAATACTATTATTATATGTTTATTATATAATAATACTATTATTTTTTCTATTAGAAACATGACACATATACGTTGCTACCCCAGAGGACGGAGGCCTCTGGTATTAGTGTAACCAGCATCCACACCTCTACGACCGGGAACACAATTTATGAAAAACAATGATTTCGTGGCATAAATGGGTGTGGTGGTGATCCCGCTCCCGGCGAACCGTATACAGGATCTACCACCTGCTTAACCACTCTTACTACTACTTCCTAGCGTACTTGCTCTTATATAAAAAAATCTACTGTTTACTACGATGCATGTCTCTATTTTTATGTTCTCTATTTTATTTTAGTTCGAGGTTTAAAATCGAATTACACTTTAAAAGTAACAAACTTTTAGATTGCGTATAGCGAAGCATCCGACGTTAACGATGAAGACTTACTTTTGTATTCACTCACAGATAGCTGTTATTTGCCTTGATATAATAACCCCAAACTAAAAAAAACTTTTTATTTTGGAGAGTTGGCAACACCGTGAAGTGAACCACCGCCGAATACGGTCGCCGACCCCTGACGACGCTCGTCGACTATCTGATGAGCTCCCAGTAAGATACCGAAGGTGTCCGACTACTACCTTCACCGTGCGTACTGCCGTGCAGTTTGGAATACTCATTAGCATACGTTTGTCGCTAACTGTTATTAGCAGTATTAACGTGGCTATAATAGAATGGACCATAGCTCAATACTTTAATATCTAATAAAACGTGTGCTTAGTATTTCTTGAACAAACAATTTTGTTAATGCTGACACGCTTATTTAATTAATTTAATACAGGAGAATGTTGGTTTTGAAAGTTTGTTCTCGAGTGGATAAATAAATGGAAGGGTCTAATGACTTGTTTCATACGAATTGAAAGTCTAAAAATGTGATTGCAAAATTATAAAATCCATAACCGGAACGTACACACTTATTTCTGTATTCACTCCATAGAGGTAATGGTAAGAGGTGTTGACTTGAGTGCTTCACTCAGATGTCTTCGTTATAAAACTGAATCTGGAAGCGTATCTCATTCGCATGTTTTAGTCTTTGTTTTAAAACAAACTAATATTCATATTGTAATTCAGTTCTATAGAATCATTCCGCATTTACTCGTAATCTCTGGGTGACGTAAACACCAGCACAAAGTATGTTCCTAACCTTTTGCGTTTATAATCAGAATGAAATACGATCGTCTTCGTGTTTTAAGTAAGTATTTAACTATTCATGATGAAATAAGCTTTTAGAGAAAATCTAGGATTTTACACATAAATTTGTTGTATAAATATAATCATTAAGTTTAAACATATTTGATCTAAATTCTAAGTGATGAGATAGTTCAAATATGTAGTTAAATATACAAACAACTACAACTGAGACTGAATAATTGTATGCTGTACCTACTGGGTATTCGACCTCTCCGAATACTGGCTGTACCTTATGGTCTCTCCTTATAACTAAGGAGGCCTGGAGCATACTCCACCACACCGCTCAAATGCGGATTGGTGGAGGGGTTAGTGGCCAACCCGAGCGTAGGAAGTCTTTTGTCCGCCCGTTAGCCTACGACAAGGAATAACGCCTGTGAAATAACAGGACCGACGGCTTAACGTGCCTTTCGTAGCACGGAAGCGGTCGAGAAATTTCGCCACTTAACTCGTCTGAGTCGACTGACAGTTGAGTCTTAGGTTGAGAAGCGCTGTTCGCCGTATTGTGGAGTCAGGGTATTGTACTTAGTACACGACGTCTCACCGCGCAAGTTGTGGGAAATACCAACCAGTAAACTCTCGAGGCGCGTGATGGAAATTTAAATTTCAATCGACACGGGGCCCGCCCGATTCTTTATCATACAACCCAACAGATTCGAAACCGCAGGAAATTTAATTAAATTACCACAGAACGGCACGAGCACAAGTCACCTTTTAAGAAAATCAAGCGGCGGCGATGAGTTCAGCGATGATGTAAGACAAGATGATGAGATATTAGAAACTGCTGATGGTATTGATACGGTTCAATAAAGAAAAGATGCCACTCGCATTTATGACGTGAGTAGTTTTTACCATCTGGTACCCGACATTCATCTTTACCATCGCTCGTATGCGGTACTTGCGTCCTATTACTAACGAATACTGAACAACTAATGTTCCTATTAACACCTAAAGTAGTTCCTCGCACAGTCTTGTCTCAGATGTCTATGGGCGACAGTGGTTGATGGGACGCATGCTCGTTTGATATTCTCACAACACAAAAAAATACAAGGGCATCAAGTTTATGACACTTTACTTCATGGTCAGGAGGTGTAAACAGTTCTTTTGTTATTTGTTTGATGGGCCTCGGACAAAGTTTTGCAATAAGTACTCTAATTAAATTCTTACTAAAGGAACGTTGTTGTTATTTAATTACTGTTCATGATTACTGTTTGTTTTCGTGGTTACTCAACGGTGGAGCATGCATGAGTGGGCTCAATTAGAACTGACGTATAATTCACGTGTTCTTCGTTCGTGCTGTATTACCACTTTCCATTCGTCTTGAGAAATTTGTCAATTGGACGCTCAGTAGACAACAGCTAGGTCGATTTAGTCAATTCATTCATTCATTCATTCATTCATTCATTTATTTATTTATGAAGTCTACAATTTGCTAACAGTCAACGACCAAACAAATTGTGAAAAGGTTTACATTACTTTAGGCACATTCTATTATAAATATTAACATTATAAAGGATAACAAAGATATATTACACAAACCATATTATGTAATTGAAATAAGATGTGGAAATTTTTACATACAAGGGGTTAAGATTAAGATTACCTATTGGATACTGCTGACAATGGTCATAAACTCTATGCACTTGCTAGCAACTGATCTTTAATAATGTGTAAAGCACATAAACACTTTGTTCAACCCAAGACTATTGGTTAATTCATAGTTACAATTAAACCTCAACGAAGCGTACCTTAATTATTTTACTGAGTGTATTTTTTTTTTATGGTTATAAGATCCACCCATGCGCTGCCGCCCATGACATCTGTGACAAACCTCGAATAGGACCGTAAAAGGAACAGAAAGTACAGTACAGGTACTGAACTCCAGTTAGTATGAGATGTTAATAGGAATATTAGCTGGTCAGTATTCGTTAATATAAGGACTATGGGAGAAAGGACTGTTAGCTGCTTTTACGGTCCTGTTCGGGGTTTGTCACGGATGGCATGGGCAGCAGCGAATCGTTGGAGCTGAATGCTCGTTTGCAATCTCAACTCATAAAAATTTTTATTAAGGTAAAAAGGTTACCGAGCAACTATATCCACTTATTCTATTGCGAACAAATCTGTTTACTGTAACATTTAACGAGAACATGCTTAGTCGACTGTTCTCTTTTGCAAATTACAATTACAGATTTCTATATCCGCATTTTCGCTGCAATGCAAAACAGCAAATCGGCCAGCAGAGCAGAAACATGCGTTTCGCAACACACGACTCAATTTACTGGGTGCAACATTTTTTCCGTAAACTTACCACAGAGTTTGTCACACTCAACAAATTCTTAGAATCTAAAGCTGGTTTGGCTACGATTTCGCTGTACCAAGTAGATCGCAGATGGTAGAACCTGTATACGTTTTATACTGGGGCGGTACCACCATCGCACCCATTTCTGCGGTGTAATCATTGTTTTATAACAAATGTGTGAATTCCGGATACACATATTACAAGAGGCGACTACCACATTCCTCAGGGATAGCAACGCATCCGTGACCAGTTTCTAATAGGACAAATACGATTACTAATTGGACGATTACTCATATTTACTGACAGGACTAACTCACACTAACACTCCTTACACTCAAGTCCTATTACTAACGAATAATAACAAATATTCTTTCTAACACCTACATAATACTAACAGGACTTAGTAATTAACAGCCCCTGGTAAAGACATATTAAAAGTTTGTCACACATATCCACACTCTAATCACATTAAAGATAATCAAGCCGTCGAGTAAAGCCTTACTTATTATATTACATGATCCTTCATCATCGTAAAAACAAATCTAGCTGCTGAAAAACACGGATAAAAAATCTGATCATAATGCTTCGAAGTTCTGAGCTCTGAAATTTGCGATAGTCAAACTCATTCAATTTTCGATTAATCTTTCTGTTTTTAAGCTCTTCACAAACACCAAACTGAATTTAATAGACAGTATTACACGAATAATTGAATTGGAAGAAATGATTATACGCTGTGAATATTCAAATTATATTGTAGGTTCGCGACGGTTTTTTTATTGTATCAGCGTTTACCAAGTGCCAGCTTCATAAGAAAAGTTATTCGTTTATTGAATATGCAATATAGTTTCGGCTGCTGCAACCAATACCTGTATAGAGGTTTAAAAAAACCGTTAATCAAACATTGTGTCGCAAAGCTTATTACAACAATAAATAATATTGCAATGAAAAGCTTAGTATTGAATTAACTCCTACCAGGGTATCGCTATTTCCACTATGTATTCGTTTTAAATTGAAATTGTAAGCAGATGGCAGTGGGGTGATATTGGCTCACGATTACCTGTCTTGTGTCTGTTTATTATCATACCAAAGTCATACTGAAAAAAGATTGTTATAATTTAGATAGGTACCTTTTTTAAAAGAGTATTTTCAATGTATGTAAGTAATTACTTCATGATTAAATAAAAAGTGTAATTTCGATCTGTACCTACTACAGTCAGATTTACACAATTCGTAAATTATAACTTTATAATGCGTTATACAAAAAAAACAATTCGAAAAATAAGATAAAGTCAAGATTTCAAGCGATTTTTCTTCCGGACTTACTTACTGCTCCACCGGCGTGAAATTCCCAGGAACCGTGCATTTTTCCTAGTAAAAAAGTACCCTATGTATCTTACCGCCCATAAACTATCTCAACGCAAAAAATCACGTCGATCCGTCGCACTGCTGCAGCGTGACAGAAGGACAAACCAACAAACGCACTATACATTTATAATATTGGTAAGGATTGTAGCATGTTACGAATCTCGCGTCGCGTCGGTCGAAGTTCAACACGTAAGGTTAAAATAAACAAAAAATCTAATTGCTCGCCGCGAATCGTGTGTACGTGCATTAAGCAAGATAGCTTCGTGACTCGAGTGTTGCCGAACCAACCATTGATGGGGTAATGTAGAAAGCGCGGCTTAAAGACGTTTGACAGATGTAATAGATAAATGATAAATAATTGAGATGAATGTCTGAAGTTAGCAAAGCCGGAGCCACTGTGAAGAGAATAGCAGCACAGTTACTACTTAGTACTTGTCTATGGTAGTACTAAGTAGTAGTCTTCGTTTTCAGAATAATCGCGTGGAATCGAGACGATTCGGCGAATTGAATCGCATCCATCATATCAGTGGAATCCGTGCCTCTACTACAGAAGAATTGAGACTTTCGAATCTCGAATTGTCTCGAATTTTCTCCAATTGCTAAATTTGGTAATCATAGAAAAGACTTTTTGAAATTCAATTCAATGTAAAAATAAAATAAAAAGCCAGGTACAGTGGGCGTTAACATCATAAAAAATAACAATGGTATATAGTATTTCGGTATATACTTACCGGTTTCCACTTATATAGTAGTGGGATATAGAACTTGTACCCGACTGTCTGGCTTATGCTAGTTACGTGACGATTCGCAATATTTAATACTACAGTCAGACTAATAGGGCATAGCGCAGACAACCGCTCTTAATCGTTTATCCGATTTGTGTCCGATTACAGCTATTATCTATTGTCTACGTCTACCTTCTCGATTTATAAAATGTCAGTAGAAAAAGGACGTCCTATTCCTACTGACTTTTTAGGACAGACTTAAAAATACTCACATAATTTGTTGTAAATCATTCGGAACTATCCAAATATAATATTAACCCAGCGTACCTACTTAATAAGTTTCATTTATTCATTCATCATGTAATTTTTTTTAAATCTGCTTGTTTACCATGCGTACCGAGGTAACCTGGTAACCTTTAATCACAATATAAATATATATATATTATTGTGATTTGGTGTAAAACTTGGTGGCTATCCTTAAAAGATAAAAAAGGGTAGTCTGCGCAACGCCCAAGTGTGTTTCTACGAGTTCTGTTGTCTGCTAATCAAATGGTGGCATCGACAGATCGTGATTAACTGTTGTTTTGTTACTTTGTAGTTAGCTACGTAGTTTATATTGCTCAATCAAATAGATTTTAATACCATCGTAATAGAGTTAAGGGAATTATTCGCAACTAGCAACACGAGCGACCTTCGAAAATGATGTTTTGTCGTTGCGATTGTCTATAGTGGGGTTTTATCTAGATATTTCCAGTATCGCTGAAATCGAATCACGTTAGGTGGTGACGAAATTAATGTCGCAAATAGCAACCTGGAAGATAAAGTTTAGAAGGTAAGTATCAAACGGATGCAGTGATCTTAAATCGGCACTAGAAGTGGGTGGTATCGTCCCGGAAGAACGGTATTTAAGTTCTAATACCTGGTAATCATCATTTAATCCCAATCAGCAATGTTCGGTTAATTACTGGGCAAACGCTTCTTGTGCGGTTGCCGACAGCAGCCTTTGAAAAATACGAGTACATTCTCGTGTGCAAGCAATTTACCGCACGTGTGGAAGCGCCCTTATTTGACTGGCCATGAGCTGATGCAAGTCTATCAGTATTGGCACAGGACTCTCAGGATCGTTTGTTCTTAGTCTGGCTAATAAACTCGTAATAAATTAACATTTCGGATTTGTTATTGTTAACAAATCCTGTTACTCGTTCCGCTCGACAACAAGCGGAACGAGTAATAATTATGCCAATTCCGTTCTTTTTGTCCGATATGGGTAGGCTAAGTAGATTATGCAGTGTCTAGACATTTCGTCACTTGCCTGACGTGAAGCCCGGTAAATGTACACGAATGTTTATTCAAAAATATACTCGGTACGAAAAACTTGTATGAAATAAGCACCTGCTAGTGAAATTGACATAATCTGGCCCTATCTATAATTTAATCATTATCAAATGCCACAAG
>DWLO01004132.1:0-10256 GCA_018245335.1 Dalla quadristriga | reverse complement strand
CCTTCTGGACCTTCCCGTCTCTCTGGCCCGCCAGCGACGCATATCACCGACGTGTTTTCATTTTATGGAGCGGTAGATGGATCTATTGGTGATATATCTTTCAAAGAGTATGTATATTGGAAAATATTATTAGCTCTCTACTTCTTCATAGATAGAGGTTACCTATGGTATCAAGCGGGCTGGTTTCCGGCCTTTGAGAATATTAAGCAGACCTTGGGGTCGTCGTTGGCGTAATCTTCTTTCACTGTACAAAAATTGATTTATTTTATACCTTAAAACTTCGATAATTCAGGATGCCGGCCTAAGTTCGAACTCGGGACCTCCCACCGAGTAAATATGGTGATGAAATCTTAATCACCCGCGGCTACCATTTACTACATTCATTGCTAATGCTAATTAAATGGCTATTGAAATTACATTAACTTTTATGTTATTTATATATAAATACTCCTTCATCAAGAATTCTACAAACAATATATATTTGTACCTACAGATCTAAATTATCAAGTAAATGCCTGGTAGAGGGGAGAGGCCTGGGTGCAGTGGTTTGCGTAGATATATATAATGGAAACGGTGGGATACACCTAGCTATTGGACGTCACGATGGATCCATTCAACTATACCTTTTAAACGCCAATGACTTTAACGAGAAGCCAAGACTAAAGTATACTTATGTAAGACCTATTTAATTTACACTGATTTTCTTATTTTATTTAGATTATTGCCACGCACAGTTATTTACAGTTGGTTTTTAATTTTTTCACTTTTTATTACAGTTTTGTGGTGAACCGGTCACATCAGTTTGTAGTGGCTGTATAGGGACAGAGGACAGCGAATTGCTAATAGCTACCTTTTCGGGTCGAATTTTTGGGTTGAGATCCAGAAGTCTTTCATCTCAAGCTTCCAGCTTTAACGCCACTTCTCTCGAGGCTCTTGCTGCACGTCGTTCTAAACTTGAGTAAGCAAACATATTAATCATTTTGTACTTATTTCCTAATTGAGACAAAAGCTCTAGGAATTGTGATTGTCTATACTGATACTAGCTAGTCTGTTCTGTCTATATGTATATCTACAGGATTGAAATCGCACGATTGGAAAAGCAAACTGCTAATGAACGAGATAAGTATCAAGACAACACACGATCTTTGTATGTTGGCGTATCCACACCACCTCTACTTGATATTCAATATGAAGTAAGTACCTACCTAGGTACCAATATCAATGAATTAATTTTAGTAATAATCGAAAATACTGACTGATACATAAGGTTGGTTGAAGCCGGTGCCAAAGTTTTAATGAAACTAGGAATATCAACATCTGGGCGAACTATATTAAGAGAGTCTCGGGAGCGTTATGACAATACACAATTAACCAGCAGGGCCTGTACCTTTAGAAGAGCTTAACGATTTTATTTTATTTGAGATTTCCTTTACAGTAATTTTGATTGTGTGATAAAAGTTACCATTACGAAAGAGACAATACTATTTTATCCAGTGGATTCCTATGTATTTAATTTGTGTCTGGCTTTATTGTTATCGGAGACGAGTTAAATGAGCGTGTAACTAACCCATGAAGGTACTTGGACCTTTTCAGAGAATGCGTCGGTACATAATTATTTTGCTATAATTGCTTTAAGTTGGTCATAAAATAATGAATGAAGATTAACGTCCCGAGTATGTAACAATAGAGCAATCCAGTCTATAGTATTTAAATTTTCAATTATCGTAGTGTAGTCGGCTTCCAAGATGTTAAAATCAGTCAAGAGTTCCTATGTAAGCATAACAAAATCAAATAGCTCCTAATTATGTTACAGTTGTTGGGAGCAACAATTAATGAATGGCAAGAAGCTAAAATAACGTCAGCAGTTCCGTTGGACATGCTTTTTATTTACTGTTACAAAAAGCTGGATATTCGAACAGATAGCGCAGCTGTACTAAGTGTGTGTTCGTCACAGGTAATGTACCTGTACCTTATTCTGCTTTAATGCAATTTCACCAAGATTAGCTGGAAGTATTAGTTTAGTGTTTATATTAAAAGTTCTGAGTAAGTCTACTGAGAGAGTCAATTTTCCGATTTTCCAGTTGTCTACTAGTCATTACATATCTAGGTAGGTACGTGTTTTCTATAATGTAGATAATTCTGTAAACGTTTATTTTACTTTTACAGGAGAAAGAGGGGGATTTATTAGCAACAGTCAGATGTCAAGCTGGTACTCGTCGATTTTGGATGCAAATGCGCAGAGCGCGAGATATAAAAAATGGTAGTACAGAGACTACACAGGTGCTCATTTATGTCCTGCCTTCCGGTGCTCCAAGAGTTGCGCGGCTCATCAAATTACAACTTCCAGCTTTACCTTATTATTCAAAACATGAAGATAATGATTCGTTTGTTAACAGGTTTTAGTATACACTATCAAATATAGCACCAAATAATCATCTATGTCAGTTATGTAACCCACATAATTTGTAGGTTTTGAGCAGGCACCTAAATAATCAAGTCATAACAATTATTGGCGTTACAGAAACTAGAAATCGTCGCTACGCTTAAATAAAGGGTAAACGTATATTTATCGTATTATTTTATAAACAGATTTACGTGTGAATTGCGCTTGTCTGGGAGTTTTTCTGTAGCTGAAATGACGTCGTGGTTGGCCGAAGCCCTGCCTGGCGAACTGCCGAGACCTGCTTCAAGTATAACCATAGCTCGATCGCATACTCTCTTGGGATCTATTCTTGTTTGTCGATATCAGTAAGTATGTTTCTATGAGTTCGTTTTCTATGAGTTCGTTACATGTAGCACCAACCAAAATAATATTTTAATCAAGTGAAAGTTAATTCTATGAAAAACCACATAACTATATTACGTCGGAATATTTTTACAGGCGCGGCTTGGCTGTCTTTAAATCAGACAATGTTTCGTCAATTGCTGTTATCAGAGATGTTTTAACTAACTGTGCAGTCAACAAAAGTATCCAACTGGATATATCCTGTGGTTTGTATGACTCGACACTAAAACTATGCGTAGAATCCCAGATGTGCAACAACGATGAATATGAAATCACCGAAACAGCAGGCAATAAGGCCACCTTATGGTTAATACTAATAACTTTGTTGCAGACATTGCTAAAGACTGCTGTGGCAAATCATTTCAACATTTGAAAGATTTGATGGAATCAGAATACCGGAAATGTAAAGATGATAAAATAAGGAATGCAATAAAGTAAAATTATATTAAGTATTATTATATTAAGTATTATTATATTAAGTATTATTAAATATTTAAGGCTTTCCTACCTTCCCAAATACTAACAATGGCTTGCTAGGCTTACATCAGATTAATAAAAAAAAAAATCGAGGGTGCCATTGATGTATTGATATGATAATTATGTTGGAAGGTAGTTTATTTTTGCGTTAGTCCCTTTGAAGTCAAGATGGATGGATATAATATAGACCACGTACCTACCTATATTTCATGACAATATTGTTCTTCTATTTCAGTGCATTGGATCTGGATGCTAATGTGAATAATAATGAAACTATGCCAGTTTTATGTGCAGAGTATCAGCAGATTTTGAATGGAAAGACAAATAATGATACAACAGAAACTTACTTTGAAGAACTTGTAGGTAAGAAAAATATATGATTTGAAGAAAATAAATTTATATTATTCTGTTCCGCTGGTTCTGCCATAGGTAGGTACATAGTTCGCAGATTTGTAGTTTCATTATTATGTTTAATGTTCTTAGGTATTGATTGACTGACCATGGTGACCATCATGTGAAATGTGGAATTTTTAGGACGTTGACATTTTTTGAACTAAATAACAGATATTTAGTTTTTAGTTAAATAGGGATTCAAATTTGTATGGGAGGTCTGATAAATCGTAAAAATGTATATCGTAAAACTCGTAAAAAAGTAACGGTAGGTAGGTAGGTACTTACCTGCAAGCAAAGGTGCAAAAACACATCAGTGCTTACCATATAAGAAAATCTTTTCCGAAGATCGCATTATACTTTGTTTGTTGTCTCAGAAAATAAAAAATGTCTAAAAGATCAATCATTGAATCTACCCTTGGTTTCCAATGGGTTAAGTAACTATTCAGTTCAGAGCCAGTGTAGTGTTTTTCACCATTCTTTCTTTGTTTTTAGGTATAGTTGAACAATGGTATACAGACTGGTGTAAACTTTCTTTCCAAGGCAGTTTTTACAACAGTGAAAATCATATTTCACAACTGAGAGCTGCACTACAGAAGTGTTCTCTAGAAGAAGTTCAAAATATGATTTCCGCTAAAAGTGATGGCGACTCTTTGAACGAGTAAAAAACTAAAAATGGTACTTTGGTGTTTCAAAATTTAAGAAGTATGCAGATGTATAGGGACATGGCACAATAAAATATTTTCAATTTATTCTTAAGACTATTATTTAATTGAACCAGATATACTTTACATAATTCTGCAATACCTATTTGGTGACGAGGAGTGGAAAGCTTCCTATACCGACACTGGCAAGGGTATCACGGTTGCCGAAGCAGTAGTCAGTGAGTGGAAAAATGTGTCATATTCATATAATTTTGCCAATGCAATGCCAACACCAGCTAACGGATAAACCACCTAGTACTTTAAGCCTTTCCCAGTTCTGGGATCCGTTGTCCCTACTGCACGTTTTGCTATTGCATTCTTGGACAGTGAAAGGGATAAATGTACATGATTTCGTAACTAAGTACAGTTCTAGATTAACTTGAGACTAAGTGTAGCCAAGTTTTTAAATGTTCTATTGGGTATATCAAAATTTAAATAGGAATGAACTCACCAGCACTCCCTTGTCTACAAAACAATATGGCAAACATTTTATATTTCTATATTGACCTCTTTAATTAATTATTCTGACCTTAGAATGTAATCAGTGAAATAGGTTCTTGTTGTAGAGATCAGAAAAATACATGAATTACTTCAAAAAGGAACAGTTACCTAGCAAAGAATAGACAGTTATGTTTATAACTACATAATAATCTTTTATTTAAAACTACTTTGAAAACAGCACATTACTTTTGGAATGGATAATAATCCAAACCAGAATTATATTTAAATTTATATGTAAAGCGGTTCACTTGTGTCTTTCCGACTTCTATCATCTTCTGTACTTCATCTCTGTAAGCTGGTGGCAAGAGTTCTTCCTCCAAGGTACACTTGTGTTCAGCGTTCTCTGGCATTTTAAACACACGTTGTCGTACAATATCGACATCTCGACTGTATTCCTCTTTAAGATCGGCAACAGCTCGTGTGGCAGTTTCTATTCGGAATATAAAATAGTTTGCCTCTCGATGTACTAAACCATGAGCACTAGTTTTGTATGGCATTGCTCTAAAACCTAAGTTTTCAATATTTCTTATTATACCTCCTTGGTTAAATATAGCATGTGACACTCGTTTTAACGTCGTTTTAAGTTCAGGTTTAGGCATGGCACGTAACATTAGCGCTAATTCGTAAGTAGGCATTGTTAGACTAAACTAGAATATATCTAGAATTGAAAGAAAAAAAAATGTATCAAAACCACGTAAACGCAAAATGCACTTTTAACAAAAATGCTGTAGTTAAATCTTTTCAGTTCAAAATGAAAACACTGCAAATAGTGTTTTTTTAGTAGACATTGACTTGACTGACTGTCACTTATTATTATTATACTCCGCTGACACTACCTACTGAAAGTTATGATAAGACAAATGACACCTCAGCTAAGCTTGGGTGTTTTACTGAATCTGTAGCTGTGCGTAATCTGTGGCGCTAAAATCAAGGGTATAATATATAACCTGTGGATAAGGATAAAATTAAAATAAAAAATTATCATGGCTGCTGAGGCGTATGTTGTGGTTGTGTAAATGTTTTATAAATATTCTATATCGATTATTTGAAACATGGGAACGTTTACTAAATTTGTTTCTGAGTACTGCAAAACTTGGGATAAATCAGGACGAGATCATTTGTAAGTGTTATTTTCCTTTACTACGTACCGATTTTGATTAACCACATGTTGATACGTAACCTTCACGTTTAACTAACATTTTTAGTCGAAAACATAGGTTACGGTCGTATTTTTTTAATGAAATCAAATCAAGGTGTGTAACAATCGTTTAACAATGTATTTGAATCAAGCTGATTATACACGGCGGTTTAAAACGGGCTTTGTTTGGCGCCATTCAGTACACCACCTATGCATGCCTCGTAAAATATTACTATTTTATCACACTTCCTGCAGCTCCTTATAATGTCCACTGGTGTTGTAAACTTGATAAGTACAGCACAAAAGCTCTATTATTATTGATATTTAATGTCTTAAATATGCTGTCGCAAGTAATGTATTTTAAATTTAAGATCATTATCATTGCATATCATTAACAATGAAGGAAACAGTATTCTTGCTGTATAGTATATCATCTAGGTCAAACTCAACCGACCCGCACTTAGCTAGCATGTTAAAAATCTTTACACACCCGTCTTTGATTTTTAGTTTGAGAATTCATTGTTGATTGGTGACTATGAGCCAGGAAGGTAATAAGAACTGAAATACCCATGAACCTAGTAAAAATAGACTAATGTATGTCATCAAATCAATGTTCATATTTCAGAAATCAAGATTCAATGGTTTTTTGTAAAAAATGCTTAAAATGTATACTTACCAACTGCTCTAGATTTTTGATAGAACATAATAAGTTGTGTTGTGTGTTATTTAGAAAGTGTTGAAATTGGTATTGATATATTATAAAATAGAAGATTATATATTTTTTCAGTGTTAAATCAGTGTCACAGTATATTAAAGATGAAACAAAAAGTCCTTTGTTTAGTAAATCTGGAAAGCTATCAGGCTTATCACAGAATATATATGACTTACTGCTCTGTGGATTACGAGGGAATTTAAAAAGAGATGCCATTGTATCTGTACTTCGTGATGTTTCTGTAAGTGAATATTGCCATTCTTTTGCTATATTTTGTTTATATAGGTGCTAGGGCCTGTATGCCGGGCAATGCCTCCTCTAAACGACGCCACTCCGACCGGTCGTGTGCCCTGAAACCAGTGATTTCCCACTTTCTTCAGATCATCAGTCTAACTTGTCGAAGGGCAGCCTGTGCTCCCTTTTCCGAGTCGTGGTCTCCATTCGACGACCTTTCTTCCCCACCTGTTATCAGTCCTTCAAACGATGTGGGTTGCCCATTGCCATTTCAGCTTGCTAAATCTGCAAGCTATGTCCTTAACGATGTTTGTTCACTTATGGATTTCATAATTGCGAATTAAGTCACATAGCGAAATACCGAGCATTGCTCTTTCCATAGGACATTAAGTGTCCTTGAGCTTGGGAATGCGGCCGACGGTAAAGGACTACTGGCAACACACACTGCTTGAATACTGATGATTTTTGCTATTGCACCTCACAAAGTTTTTGCTTCGAAACTTTTTTATACAATTATTTTATGAATGACAAACTTTTTGTTCTTACTGCAACTTTCCTGTTTTTAGGGTTTACATGCAGATATACCTTCTATAATATTAGATGTGCTATGTGTATTAGATGCAGAAACAAGTTCAGATGTGCAGAACAATGAAAGGTCCAACTTCTGTTCTATGGTCAGAGAACTTGAATCATTTATGTCTGACAAACTGTTAAAAGAAAGACTAGAAATTGATACTCTGCAAGATGTTGGAACATTGAAAAGCAAGATATTCTACACTAAATTTATCAAAATAAAAACTAAGTTATAGTAAGTAAATATTTATTAAGTTCATATTTATTTATATTTCTTGAATAAATAATCATATGCTGATATTGTTTTCAGCTATAAACAACGCAAATTTAACTTATTCCGAGAAGAGAGTGAAGGGTATGCTAAATTGATAGTTGAATTAAATCAAGAAGTATCTGAAAATACAGAATGGAAATCATTACTGGAAATCATTCAGTCCCTAATAGGTAAAATCTTAGCATTTTACATGCTTGATATATGTTTTTCCATTCATATAAAGTAATTATTTGATTCACATTTTCAATGGTTTTCAGGTTGTTTTAATTTGGATCCTAATAGGGTTTTAGATATAATTTTAGAATCTTTTGAAGCAAGACCGCATCTAGACAAATTGTTTATATCTCTTATTAAGAACTACATGGGGGACCCTCAGGTTATATCAGAAGTTTTAGGGTTTAAGTTAGGTAATATGGATTTTCTAGAAACTTACAATGAGCCACCTCCATTAATGACTGTTATAGCTTTATTATTGCAACACCAAGTTATATCTTTGGACAATATATACCCTTGGGTATGTACACTATTCATTTACTCAATGAACATTAATTTTATATAATTTTTCATACCTTTCTAATAAATTGATGATGTAAATTATGAAATTGCAGTTGCGTCCTGATGATTCAGTTATGGCCAAGGAAGCAGACAAGGAATTAAAAAGTGTACAAGACTATATTCGTAAGCTTAATATTGTGTCTACTAAGGGTCCACAAGCTAATGGACCAACTGAGTTTATTGAAGAGAAGGCTGACCCTCAGGTAGATATTCAGACTAATTGTGTCAAGTGTTTATGTGTTTCGGTTTTAGGGTGGCCACTAACATTTTACCATATGCATTTTAGGACTTAGAACTTAGGCCCCTGAGAATTGCTGCAAGAAGCAAACAGTTGTTTAAGTCCACCACACCTTTCAGATTGAATATAAGAAATCCGTTTCAGGGTGTACTTTGTATTGATATTACTGGTTGCTAGTATTAAAATACTCAGAATCAGTTTAACCACTGATACACAATTTAATTACTTCTTTCAAACTTATCTCAAAACACCGAAACTCGCGCGCAATCGGAGTACCCTACGGTCCGATTTGGACCAATGCTCACACTTCTGACGAATTATATTGCTGGTCCGAATTAAAATGCGTGCTTTCTAAATTGGACCGATATTTGGTCACTGACGTCAGGTTAGCAGTTGTCAAATGTTATTATTCATACTGTTTTGGTAACTTCCATTCTATCCTCCATTTCGGAAAATCTGTATAGGAATTTTAAGTTTGCTACGAAGAAAAACTTCCTCTTATATCAATTTGACGTTTGGCTCACATTGCTTGCGAGCTAGAGCAGTACCACTATTAGGAGTTGCCACTTTAAGCGACGCTCGCGGTAACGTCAAAAACCAAGCCCGGCTGTAGAAAACGACATACTATCAAAAGTGTAACTCATAATACCGAATTTGTATGAAAATATGCCCCGCTGCACGCCACGCTACTACTCACGTAAGCGTTACGCTGCGGGAACTGTTGGGTTTAGTTATGCGAAGTAGCCGCTAGAGGCGCTACTTTTTTTCCATACTAATATGTGACCTTCATAACCGCAAACGGTAGCGTGTGTAGTTCGCTTATTTGCCAAACTCCTAATGTCGTCAATGCGTCGCTCCCCTAATCGACGCCACTTCGCCCGGTCCTGTGCCCTCTCAATCCAGCGGTTATCCGCTGTCTCCTTCAATTAGATTCGATCAATGTATTTTTTTATCTTTCTGTTGTGACGTTTCTCAAGTGTATGTCTCTCTAGACGAAATAAAAACATTTGAATTTGAATTTGAGCTCTTTTTTGTCTTAGGATTCCCTTTACAGCATCACCATAAGGCAAGTGTTTTTTTTTTTCTTTAAACATAATTCGAAAAGTTTGTTTGCGATTTGAACTCGCGAGTAGGATGCCTAAGTCTCAACCACTCAGCTACGATCGCGTTTGCAGTGCGTGCTAGTGGAGCCGCAGGGAATTTTTATAAATATTAAATACCCTTATAAAAAATGCGTATCGAACTGTATATCCGCATGGTTAACATTACGGGCTGCTGGGTGCGGTGCCGCGTACGTCGGATTTGTTTTTATGGTCGAGGTAGTGAATGGACATGCAGTGTGGCCACTGCCGCCAATGCTCACCGGCTACCAACAATACAAATATACTATATTGCACACCATCAAAATAAAAAATCGAATTTAGAGGTAAAATAAACGTCGAGTATGCAAAAGGTGATCTTATCGCTGATAGCCATCATTTCCAGACAATCTTTGGGCAAGAGCGGACTTTAAAGGGAGACATGAAAGGGGAGGTCGAGGTGCACTACAGTCAATATAAATTATTTAATACATACAACCTCGAGACTATGTGATTTGTTTGATTTATTTAAATAATTTTCTCGGCGAGCTTACAGCTTACAACAAACGCTTAAAAGTAAGAATAATAAAAAATGC